>CM076571.1:144906253-145019739 GCA_034641835.2 Pinus albicaulis
AAATTTTTTTTTTAGAGTCTTTTACCTTTTTATGTTTTTTTTATGTATTCCGAGATCTAAACTTATGATATTCTTACAGATGTTGGATGGGAGAGACCAGGTGGCATGTCTCTGATTGCAAGGAGAGTGGCATGCGAAATCGAGGATGCTCCTGATGAGGAAGGAGCGAACCCACTAGCATATATGGAGCGTAACATGGAAGGCCTGACGAGAGGCATTCTAGAAAATGCAAACTTTGATGATATCCCACTACGTTATCAGAGGCACACCATGGGAGTCCCAGGCCGACTGCGTCATTTACTCTAGCGAGTTATCTGAGCAATCACATGCTATCACGAGCGGCATGTGGGCAGATAGCAACCTTTAGTTTATTTTTTGTACATATGTAGGCTTGTAGAGCCATTGTGTCATGAAGCACATATTTTTTGAGATTTTAATGTAACAAACGTTTACAGACTCGATATATGTGTGTGTGTGTGTGTGTGTGTGTCTTCTTCTGCTACTAAGTGTTCTTATATCATGATGATGTGTTTGGTTTTTACATATGATGCAAATGTCGATCTCAAACATAATTTTCTCATGTATCTCTTAATGTATTCAAATTGTGTGGAATGCGTTGATATGTAATGTAATCAAAACTCCTTTCCAGTAAAGGAACACGTAAATACATGCACAAAATTTGAGAGTTTCTTATTGAATACTGACCATTTAATTGCAACACAATGAGTTGTGAGTCCATCTTGACAACCAATTCTCTAATACCGAGAGAAATTGCATCCAATAATAGTTAGATGACCACACTATATTCGAAAATATTATTAATTTTTTGGTGAAAAAAAATACCTTGTAAATTTACCAACTTGCCATCAGGGGAAAAGAGTGCCCATGTTGCAGAAGATAAGTTCGGTGTGCTACGACAAACACCATAAAAAAAACCGAAATAATGGTTTGATGACATCTGCAAACCAAGTGGAACACAAGGTAAGCAGAGAAAACATGTCTGCAAAGCAAACAATCAAACCAAAAAATCTAAAAGCACACTAATGAATCACACACTAATGTACAAAGTACCATACTTGCAATCAAGCATAATACTTCTTGAGATAGAGCCCATTTTGGGGTTCAACCAATTGATTACCTTCACAGTCGACTCGCTCACAGGAGCATTTTTATAATACATGCTGAATAATGTAGGGCCCATGCCACATTGGCTTGAGCTTCCAGACCCCTAGCTTATCATGGGCTTGATCATAAAGCAATACCATGTCACCTTCAGAGAAAACGTGAGGAGTTACAAACTTATCATTTCTCTTATGCTTCAATGACTAAAGAAGCGAGACATCGAGTCTCATCGAGACATTCGAGATAAAGCAGACGTTCCTCTTATGGTGAAGTACCCAGAAGTAGTTCGGTAGCTAGTATTAGAGAAGGAGTTTCACACTCAATCCAGAGTGTAGCTTCGAGACCATACACTAGCTAAAATGGTGTGAATCTAGTAGCAGTCTTAACAGAAGTTCGGTAAGCCCACAGAGCTTAGAATAACATGAGGTGCTAGTCTCTTTTATGTCTCCCAATGGTTCGTTGAAGCATTGTTACCAGGAATTTGTTAACGACTTTGACTTGGGAATTGGCATGTGGATAATACATAATGGAGATATCGTGGCATAGCCCCAACTGAGCAGTAAGATATGTCATCATATGATTGTGGAAGTGGGAGCCATGGTCAATGATAATGTCTTTCGAGACACTGAACAGATCTAAGATGCGGTTGAAAAGAAAATGCACCGCAATATTACCTTCATTATCATATGTAGGCATCGCCTCGGCCCATTTTGTAAAATAATCAATGGCAACGATAATATAACCATGCCCCCCAACCAAGCGAGGGTTACATTTCATGAAATCTATGCCCCATTTTTCAAATGGCCCGACGGTCACCACTGGATGCAAGGGTGTGGGTGGGGTTCGTTCTTTCCGATAATATATTTGGAAATAATGACATTTGGGAACGACAAGAATGCAATCTTTAAAAATAGATGGAAAAAAATATCTTGCACTAAGGATTTTATGAGCGATAGAATAACCAGATATATGACCAGTAGAGGCCCCAGAGTGGCAGTCATTGAGGACTTTCCTAGCTTCCTCAAGAGTTAAGCATCAACAGAGGATGAAATCTACACCAGTGTGATACATAGTGCCTCCAATGATGTGGTATGATTGGGACTGGTAATGAATTTGTAGCCTCTCATGGGGAGACATCTCCAAGTGAAAAGTTCAGTTGTGGAGATAAAGAATGATGTCTCCATACCATGGATCGAGAGTACTGATGAGAAAGAGTGGTTCATAGGGAATCAATTCATTAAAAGGGGTAAGATCAAATGCAGCTAGAAGATCGCAAATTAATTCAACAAATACTAGTGATTTCTTAGACAGATTCATATCAAACTCTAAGTCAAAATCCTGGATAATGAAAATCCATCTGGAGTAATTTCCCCCAAGTAACTGACAAGTAAGAGTGTAAGTCATGGGTCTTTATTCAAAAATCATTGTAATATTGCGCAATAGAATGTAATGTTGGAAGCACACCATGTAATGTTGTAAACTATATGTTCGTGACCATGATCGTCATCCCAAACCAACACCATACCAATAATGTTGTTTGCGGCGGCCAAATATAGGAAATAATCGGGATGATAATCAGGAGGATGCAATAAAGGAGAAATGACAAGGGATTTCTTCAAAAAATTGAAAGAGGTTTGAGAAATTTTATCCCAAATGAATGGGACTCCCATTTTTAGTAGACAGGTAAATCCTTTAGCAAGCTCGGCATAATTCAGGATGAATCAATGGAGAAAATTACTTTCCCTTGCAAGCTTTGCAACTGATGTAAAGAGGAGGGAGAAGGCATATTAATGGTTGCCCCCACTGTGAGAGGATGAATCCAGATGCTTTTTTTATAAACAACAAAAACAAAGAAACGAACTGATTCTATGCAAAAGATACATTTATGAGGATTCAACCGTATTTTATAGTGTCAGCAATGAAGAAAAATCGCTCGAATATGTTTGGGGTGATCTTGTCGTTTTGAGGAATGAGTCGGAAGGTCGTCAACATATGGCTGGACTATGTGCTTAATATCGTGAAAATCATAGGACATAACCCTTTGGAAGGTATCCCATACATTTTTAAAACCAAAAAGGACCTTTTACAGGCAAAATTTCCCCAAGGACAGATAAAGGTGGTCTTGCGTTGATCAGCCGGATAGATATTGATCTAATTGTAACTAGAAAAACCATCCATAAACGAGAATATCTCAGTCCCAACACATTCATCAATAATTTGATCAATAAAAGGAGTGGGGTAGTTGTCTTTAGGACAAGCTCGATTTATATCGCAGTAATAAACACAACGCGGATGGTCCCTTTTTTTTGGTCATAGGGACAATATTAGAGACCCAATCAGTCAATGGTAGAGGAGAGATGAAACCGGCCTTGAGAAGTTTTTTGGCCTATCCCTTAATGGCAGCAACATTTCTTGGGGGTACAGGACGAATCCATTGACGAACAAGCTTTGAGTTCGAATATGTAGGAATTTCGTGCACCACAATACTAGGGTCTATGCCAGGCATATCTTCATAAGACCATGTGAAGACATCGCAAAATTGTTTAAAAATATTAGAGTAAATATTGATCTCATCAGGAGAACAAGATGCATCGATATAGACATTCTCGACAACCCCTGGTTTAACAGATATGCTGATTGGAATGGTGGCATAAATGTTTCCCATGTTTCCTTCAGACAACACTTCATGAACCAAAATGGGATTCTGAAGTGGGCTAGTCAATTCAGATGGAACATGAGATTCCAAACAAGTTTAAATGTCATCCAGGCCTCGGAGAAACAAGGAAAGATGATGACCATCATCTCAAGGGGTTCCTTTGAGAGACATAACTTCCACGATACTCTCATTAGTGGGGAATGTCTCATTCAAAGGTTCATATGAATCCCAAGAAGCACCAAGGGGACTGTGAATACGTGTCCAGAGATGAAACCCGATTCTCATTGGCTTCAAAGGCAGCCCTAGAAGTGAGAAGAATTTTTTTATACATCTATTTTGCAGGGCTGAGGGGCATAACGTCACCAAAATTGTCAAGTTGTTCGGGACTAGGAACAATCATGCGTCGTGACCAGATGATATCACGTTAACAGAGGTGACATTATGAGGCAGGAGTGAAAAGACACCCATTAGGTGATCCAAGTGGATATTGGTGGCCACCCGCCTATTCCACTTGGGCCCCCACCATTTTTTCTTTCAGTTTTTTCAGTTTCCTTAATCGTAGTACAATTTACTATTTTTAGCATTTTTTTGGGTCCTGAACTTTTGGAGCTGTTTTGAGGCCCTAAACGACGTATTTTGGAAAAACTAGGAGTAATGTGGAAGTTTATTTGATTTTCATCACATCAAAAGTTGTAGTCCTTGGATAGATATTTTTAACAAGGTATTGTGCGCGTTAAACAAATATCATATGCTAAAGTTACGTCCCCGGGAAGATTGATGTACTAATTTACCCAAACAGGGCCCATAGTTTTGGTGCTTCATATCCTAGGGTTAGGTTTTTGGATGTTTAGGGTTTTCCATTATTTCTCAATAATAAATAGGCCCTCAAGCCTCACTGTAACACAATTCATAGGCCTATAGCCGCCACATCTCTTCTCAGAGATAAGCTACCAACACTCTAGCTAGTTTATTTCCATCGTGTCTGTAAGCATATTTCAGTTATTTGTTATTAATGAAATGAAGTTTTATTTTTTCTGCATCTCTGTTTTTATGTGTATTTCTATATTTCATTGTATTCTTGCATAAATATGAATAAGTGGTATCATAGCGGTCTACTCTTTTTCGATCCTTCTTTTCATGTCCCCAACGAGGTCGGGGTATAAGGAGTCAGGGCTCGATCTGGTTGAACCTTTGCAATATCAGCCTCTCAAACCTCGACGATTGCCCATGGGGGAAGAAATTGAAGGTGAGGGAGCAAGAGATCCTATCAAAATATTGCTCGAGGAGGCCCTCGAGAAACAAATGATTGTGATGATGGATAACTTTGCACAGATCCTTCAACGGTTGCCCACTGGCGGCGCATCTACATCCAACAGTTACTCTGGAGGCGCCACTCCTTTTAAGGTACAAGTAAACTTTGACATTCCCATATTTTAGGGCCAAATATATGCAGACACCATAGATAGATGGTTGAATCTTTTAGAAGGATATTTCTCATTTCATGACTTTTCTGATCGGGAGAATATTATTTTTGCACTTTTCAAAGACAGCTCCCATGTCAAGGACTGGTGGGAAACCTACTGTGAGAAAAAGGATGAGGGAGAATCCTCTCTATTCTCGGTCATACCCACTTGTAATTCTTTCTGAGATGCCATCAAGGAACAATATTATACTGTGGGGAGCTGTGAGGACAAGTACATACAATGGACTACGATGCGGCAGCAAAGGGATCAAGATGTGCATGAGCTGACGAATCGGTTCCATACCTTGCACAAAAAGTTGGGTATCAGAGATTCAGAGAAACATTTGGTGCTGAAGTACCACAGTTATCTTAACATATCCATTCAGGGGGGAATGGAGTTCCTTACATCTCCTCCCTTGGTACAACATACCAGTAAGCTGCCAATATTAAGCAGAAATTCAAATAGAATAAGCGAGACTTTGGATCTATGAATCAAAAGCAATGGAAAGGTGCCCCCAAACCGCAGAACAAAGGAAAAATCCAAGGCATAGCGGCCTAAGACAACCTGCCAAACCCGTAAGCAAAGAACAACATCGTGAAGCCGAAGAAGGACACGGGAAAGTGGTGTGAGTTCCATAAGAGCTCCACTCACAACACAAGTGAGTGTCGGGCCAAGTAGTCACTGGTGGCCGAGATGAAGGATTCTAAATTGCTCTGACACTGAATCAGAACTTGACAAGGGTAATGTCAAAGGGAAGCATATTAATGATGTGTAGCCCAATGCCATCATTGCCACCACGAAGATAGAGAAGGAGCAATCGGAAGACCGAGAGGAGGAGGAGCGTCTCTTCCACTCCCAGATATGGGTAAAGGGTTCCCCACTACAATTCATTGTTGATAGTGGGAGCCAAAAGAACATCACTTCAGCAGAGGTCGTGAAGCCATTGGGCCTACTGACCACAACACACCCACAGTCGTACACCATCAAGTGGCTTCACCAAGTATGAGATCTCTGCGTCAGCCAACAATGTCACCTTCCCCACAGCATCAAGCCCTTCACAGATGAGGTATTATGTGGTATTTGTCCTCTTGATGTTTGCGATGTGTTATTAGGCTAACCATACTTGTGGAAGTGGCATTCTGTGTATGAGTCTTGGCCTCACGCTGTTATTGTTACTTTGGGCAATAATTTGTATAGGATTCCAGAGGTACCACACCATCCCAATATCTCTTTGGTTACTGCAAAACAATGCACTAAGCTCATTTCCAAAACTGGGATTTTTTTTCCTGGTGATCCACCCTCAGGGAAAGATGAATACTATGGCCACAACCTCCAGACAGGGCTACTCTACACCACAACAACAAATGAAAAAATTCATCGAGGAGTACGAGGACATCTTCACCTCACCTGTAGGGGTGCCTCTGCACTATCAGGTCAAGCACCCGATTGATATGACCCCAGGTGTGCCACTGCCCAATGGACCGATCTATCGGCGTTCTGTTGTGGAGAACAATGAAATTAAAAGGTAGATTTAGGAGCTACTACAAAAAGGTCACATCTGACCGAGTTCGTCGCATAGTGGGAGCCCGATCGTGTTGGTGCAGAAGAAGGATGGGAATTTGAGACTCTTTATTGACTATCAAGCGCTGAAAAATATCATTGTTCGAAATAGGTACCCAATCTCATGGATCGATGACCTTCTCGACCAACTCAAAGGGGAAAAATATTTCAGCAAGATCGTCTTGAAGTTCGAGTATCACCAAGTACCAATTGAACCCTTCGATGTGTGGAAGACTACCTTAAAATTTAATGAGGGCCTTTTCGAATGGTTGTTCATGCCTTTCGGGTCGAAGAATCTTGTGGCCATTTACCAACTCATTTTTAGTAGTGTGCTTGGATGACATCCTGATATTCAGCCAGACTTGGGAAGAACACCTCCACCACATTTGACAGAACCTCCAAACACTGCAGCAACACAATTTGTGTGCCAATTTGGAGAATTTCACCTTTGGCATGACCAAGTTTTAGTATCTGGGATACATTATTGATGAGTGGGGGGTGCATGTGGATCCAACCAAGATCCAAGTCATTTGGGATCGACCAGCCCCAACCACTCTAATAGAGCTTCACAACTTTATAGGTCTTTCTAATTTCTACTGCAGTTTCGTATTTGGATTCTCTCATATCACTTGGCCCTTGAGTCAAGTCACCAAGGGAGGAGCGAAAGAAAATTTCTTTTGGTCGGAATCTCAACAGAAGGCATTCATAGAATTGAAACATCGCCTCTGCTATGCCCCAGTGCTCACGATACCATACTTTCAACAACCATTTGAGATTGAGACAAATGGCTCTAACTATGCTATTGGGGTAGTTCTTACTCAACAAGGGGCATCCAGTGGCATATCACAGTGAGACATTGACCGACACAGTCCGCAAGTATCCCAATTATGAAAAATAAATGTATTCCATTGTGCAGGCTTGTCGACAATGGAAGCATTACATTTTGGCAAAGGAAACGGTCATCCACAGACCACTGATCCCTGCAGTTCATATAGACGCAAGGGAAGTTGTAGAACGATCGCCATCATAAGTGGTCCACATATCTGCAACAGTTTCATTTGAACATCAAGTAGAAGAAGGGTAGCACCAATAATGTTGCAGACTGCCTCAACCGACCACCAATCGTGGCTCTAACCACCGTACTCAGCTCTTGTGGGCACGAGACTTATAATTACCTGCTTCTCTACAGCAGCAATCTAGAATTCGGCCACACATATAAGACACTCTTAGAGGGTACGCAAGTTCCAAATTTTCACCTCGAGGATGCACTGCTATGTCACCTAGGACACCTTTTTGTTCCTTCAAGAGAGCGTGCTAAGATGATTTGGGAAGCGCACTACAGTTGGGTCTCTAGGCATTTCAGGGTCAAGAAAACAATGGCACTACTCCATAATTATATCTATTGGCCGAACCTTAGACAGGATGTCTGGAAGTACATCAGATCCTTCACTGTTGCCAAATTGACCATCAAGAAGCAAGTCCTCTACACTACGCTAACTACCCCTAGTCGACCTTGGGAATCCATATTCATGGATTAAATGTCGGGCCTTCCTTATACTAAGCATGGAAATGATTGTGTTTTCATTGTCATTGACAGATTCTCGAAAATGGCCATTATGGCGACCTGCAAGAAGAATATCACAACAGAAGCCACTACTAAACTCTTCTTTGAACGAGTGTGGGTGCACTTTGGGATCCCACAGCCTATCATCTCAGATCGGGACAGCGGGTTCCTCAGCACATTTTGGTCCAGCCTCTGGTCAATGCTGGACACCAAGCTCACCAAGTCCACAACTTTCCATCCCAAAACTGATGGCCAGGCAGAGGTCATCAATAGGACGATCGTACACATTTTGTGCATGTAAAATTCAAAGTATCCATGCACATGGGATGAAAGCCTTCCCTATGTACAACACAATTATAATTGGGCTCTCTACAATGCAACTGACCACAAACCCTTTGAGGTGGGGTTGGGATTCCAGCCACCTATGTCCCATTGATGTAGCCATGCCATTTGCCGCTACTCGGGCTAATTTGGCTCATGTCCAGTTTGAAGTTAACAAGGTGAACAAATTCATTGAGCGCATTCAACACACCCGCCAACAGGTTCATGACATATTGGACAGAGTCAATGCTAAGTACAAGAAACGACATGATCAACATCGGGTGCCACACAACTTCTAGGTGGGCGACAAAGTGTGGCTACATTTTTAGAAGGAGCGCCTCGATGGACCCCACCGTAAGTTTTGCATGCTCTGATATGGGCCATACACCATCACCAAGGTTGTAGGGGCCAATACCTTTGAGCTCATTATTCCATCATTCCTTGCCCTACTTCCCACCTCTATTGGACACCTCCGACATTACAGATAACTCACACCAACAGATTTATACCCGAAATGCATGGAATAAGCCACCATGGATCGTATCATGGACATGCAAATTAAGAACATTCGCCAATATAATATGCAACTATATCGGGTTATCAAAGCTGGCCAACTCCTGTAGTAAGGCAAATGGTTCACCAGGGACCAAGTTTAGCAGAATTTTCTTCATCTCATGGAGGAACTCAACGAAATGGGCATTGTTGCTTCCTAAGGGGGGAGGAATTATCTAGTGGATATTGGTTTCCACCCTCCCATTCCACTTGGGGCCCCACCATTGTTTCTTTCATTTTTTTAAATTTCCTTAATTGTAGACAATTTACTATATTTGGCAGTTTTTCGGGTCCTGAACTTTCGGAGCTGTTTTGAGGCTCTAAACGACATTTTTTGGAAAAACCGGGAGTAGCATGGAGGCTCCTTTGATGTTGGTCACATAAAAAGTTGTAGTCATCGAATAGATTTTTAAAACGAGGTATTGTGTGCGTCAAACATAGATCGTATGCCAAAGTTACATCCCCGGGAAGATTGATGTACCAATTTACCCAAAAGAGGCCCATAGTTTTGGCGCTTCATCTCCTAGGGTTATGTTGTTGGATGTTTATGGTTTTACATTGTTTCTCAATAATAAATAGGCCCTCTAGCGTCATTGTAACATAGTTCAGAGGCCTGTAGCCGCCACATCTCTTCTCAAAGATAAACTACCACCGCCATAGCTAGTTTATTTCCATTATGTCTATAAGCATATTTCAATTATTTGTTATTAATGAAATGAAGTTTTATTTCTACTGCATCTCTGTTTTTATGTGTTTTTCTATATTTCATTTTGGTCCTGCATTAATCCAGATCATTAGGGATGAATCCTTGAAAATACCCGGCCCAACACTCTCATAAGGAGTAGAGGTATTCCCAACATATGAACGTTTCCAGTTGAGTAATTAGAGGAAAATAAAGCAAGTTGATCGATGGTGAAAATTTTCCCTTGATGAAGAAAGCGGAGAACATGGAAAAGAGTGGAGACCATGAAAATTGTAGCATGAGTCCAATTATTCCCCAACAAAAGGTTGTAGTTGAGGTTGGCATCTACTTCTACTTCTATGTTCACCGTCTTACCTTCTAAGTGAATTGGAAAGGATTTGAGAATACCATATGGCCGAGAGCCCCTGTCATCGAAGTCTTCGAGAGTGTTATAGGACTGACTCAATGGAGGAGATCGAATGGCTTTCCAACATGCAATGGACATGATGCAGGTAGAAGCACCTTCATCAACGACTATCCAATGAATATTCTTCCCCATCACAGTGACTTGAATAAAAAAATCCACTTGAGATGGAAGCCGAGGAAAAAAATTATCGAGATCAAAAGTAATAAGATTGGAATCCACGGGATCAATCCCTCTGAAATTCGACAATAGTGCCTTCCTTTATGATGGGCACAACTAAAGGACTTCCAAATCCAACATCCTTGAAGGCGCCTAAGCTAAATCCTCTACAATGTTATAGTGTTGAGCAGCTCGTGTGTTCGGATTATAAGATGACTTCTGAAGAACAACTTTGGAGGTCTCTCAATCTGGAGAGGTGTAGGAATTTATAGGGTAAGTTCCTTATATCAAACCCAAAGGTCACCGCTCACAAACAGATTACATATCAGTACACTAGTATTTGACGTGGTTAAAACCATCAAAGAGGGAAACAGTACAAAGCATGATCCAATGCTTCCACTTTATGCAATTTATTAATATAAAGAAATAAAATTTAAATAAGCTTCTCTCATAAACGGTCATTGGAAAAATGACCCTCGATGCTATTTAAATAGAGATCATGAACCGTCAGATCACTACATATCGTGACCATCGGATTATAAGTTACAAAATGACATAGTAAACAAACACACTTTACCTAACTCTACGCTAGACCAAGTTATACTTAACTATTTCCTATGTGTTGGAATATCCTAACACCCCCCCTTAAGAACAACTTGCGATAGGATTGAAGGATTTACAAAGAAGACATAATAGGAGAAGGAAGGAGGCATTAGAGCCTATCCCCCCTTAGTAATAAATTTCTTGAACTCCAAGCATAGATCAAATTTTGGTAAAGTTCACTTCTATGAGAGCCTTTGTAAAGATATCAATAACTCTATCATTGGTTGAAGAATAGTGCACTTCAATAACATGATCATGAATGAGCTTTTTGATGAAGTGTATGTGTAGATCAATGTGTTTCATGGGCTAATTTTGAACTGGATCTTTGCATAGTTTAATGGCACTCTGATTATCACACCAAAGTGTAGTTGGATGTTGCTGATGAAGACCAAATTCAAACAGGATTTGACGAAGCCACACGGCCTCCTTGTTGGCTTCAACAACACCACGATACCCTGCTTCTGCCGAAGAAATATAGGTGGCACTTTGTTTCTTACAAAACCATGTAATATAACATGAACTAAGAGTGAATGCATAACCTGCAGTAGACTTTCGATCATCAGGGTCACCAACCCAATCAGAATCAGTGAAACCAACCAACAATGGAGATGCTCTTGCACTGTAATGAATCCTGAACTGAATTGTACCTCGAATATCGAAGTATTCTTTTAGCTATTTTCCAGTGACTTTCATGAGGTTTGTGCATAAACCGAGCAAAAAGGCCAACGACAAAGGAAAGGTTAGGACGGGTATGGGTTAGATACATAAGTTTACCAACAAGTTGACGGTATAAGGTAGCATCAGTTTTAGGGGAAGTACAAGTGACTGAAAGCTTGACTCGAGACTAAAAGGGAGAAGGGGATGGCTTACAGTCTTTCATGTGAAAGTGGCATAGAATATCACATGCATACTTGGACTGAGAAAGGGTAATACCTTCTTTGGATTGCAAGACTTAAAGACTAAGGAAATAATGCAAGTGTCCCAAGTCTGTCATTTCAAACTTCTTTTTGAGGCTAGACTTGACATGTTTTATAAGGTTGGGATCACTACCAGTAAGGATAAAATAATCAACATAAAGAACAAGGATGATTAAGGACTTGCCCACTTTCTTGGTGTAGACAGTGTTGTCAGAATGACATCTAGAAAAGCCTTTATCTAAGATAAACTTATCAATTTTGGCATACCAAACCTGAGGGGCTTATTTGAGACCATAGAGAGACTTCCTAAGGTGACAAACAAGGCTAGATTCATTTTGGATAAATCCAGGGGCTTGTTCCATGTATATTTCTTCATGCAAGTCCCCATGTAAGAAGGCGGATTTAACATCCGTCTGATGGACCTCCCATTTAAAAGAGGCAGCAAGGGAAAGAACAAGGCAAATAGAATTCATTTTGGAAACAGGGGAGAAGGTTTCAGTATAGTCAATGCCTTCAAATTGTGAAAATCCTTTAGTAACAAGACAAGATTTATGTTTATCCATTTTTCCATCTAGTCCAAACTTTGTTCTGTAAAACCATTTTCATCTTACAAGTTTTCTTCCCTTTGGAAGAGGAACAAGATCCCAAGTATCATTTACTAATAAGGAACGATATTATTTCGTCATACGTGGATCCCAATATGGATGACTCGAAGCTTCTTCAAAGGTATCTGGATCATGATTTTCTAGAACTTGAGCCAATAAGGAAGAGGCTCTGTCGAACTGAGAACGTGTATGAAGTTGATCTGCAGGGTCACCTGCAAGAGAACCTGCTGCATCCCGAGTAGAGTGGACCCATTTTGGAAGCTGTGGAGCTGGAGGAAGATCTTGTGGAGGTGGAGTATAATTTTCATCCTCGTTGTCATCATCCTAAGTAGAAGGAATGATGTTAAAAGCAGAAGAGATAGAGAGAGGTGGCACTTATGCCGAATCAGGATCGCAGGCCAAAGGTGCCACACCCGTCGAACTAGGCTCGCAAGTCGATATATTTTCATCATATTTTACATCTCTTATAATGATTACATTTTCAGATTTGGGTTGAAGAACTCTATATCCTTTGACATCTTCAGAATATCCAACAAAAATTCATTTTTCACTCTTAGGTTTTAAGGCTTTATGTTTGTCATCGGGTATATGGGCCCAAGCTTCACTTCCAAAAACACAAAAGTGACTTACATCTAGTTTAATTGAGCTCCAAGCTTCTTCTGGAGTGATATTCCTTAAAACCTTAGTAGGAGTGTGATTTACTATGTAACTAGCATAGTTAATTGCTTCTCCCCAAAAATTAATACTCAGTCCTTCAGATTGAAGCATATAATTAGCCATTTCTTTTATAGTGCAATTATTCCTTTCAGCTACGCCATTTTGATGTGAAGTATATGGAATATTATGTTGCAATTGAATGCCATGCTCAGTGCAAAAGTTGATAAATTTGTTGTTAACATATTCTCCTCCATTGTCAGATCTTAACTTAAGAATGTGATGTCCAGTTTTTTTATCAACAAAGGCCTTAAAGGCCAAGAACATGTTAAAAAATTCACTCTTGAGTTTTAAGAAGTATACCCAAGTGCATCTGGAAAAATCATCAATGAAAGATAAGAAGTACTTGTAGCCAGAGAAAGAAACAACTGGAAGTGGACCACATAAATCACTTTGCACAAGCTCCAAAGGGGCTGAAGCGTGTCGAGAGGCAAGTTTGTCAAAAATATCCCGATGATGTTTTATGAGTACACAACTGGAACAAACACCATCTCGACAAGATACAATAGGAAGACTTGTCACCATATTTTCTTTACATAGAGTTTAAAGAGATCGATAGTTTAAGTGACCAAATCGCTCATGCCAAATTTTGCTCACTTCATCATTATGAGAAACAAAAATGGAGGGAAGACATGATGACCCAAAGTTTTCAAACTTATATAACCTTATGGAATCATCAGAAATGCCAATAGCTAAAATATGTCTAGGATCTCTTAGGTATTTAATTACAACATCATGAGGTGAGAATTCTATTGTTTTCCCTTCACCTGAATGAGTTATCTGATAAATAGATAGAAGGTTGCATGACAAGGTAGGCACATATATTATATCATTACACTCACCACTATCTAGATGAATGGTTCCAGACCCCACAACACTAAGAGATCTATCATCACCAACATAAATATTTTTGGTGTTGTAATCATTTAAAGAAGAAAACAAGGCTTTAATTTTGGCCATGTGGTAAGAGGCTCTAGAATCAATAAGCCACTCATGAGAATGAGAAGAAGAAGATACATTAAATGCATAACCAGATCTTGATGGTTGAAAACCACATGCAGAAAGTGTCATTCCCGAAGATGAAGTTGAAGAGTTCTCCAAATGGATGTTGTGCTACTTCATCGTTGCTTCCAAGGATTCCATATTCTTAAGAAAATTTGAATGTAAGTGGCCATCACGATTAAAAAAGTTGCAATGTCTATCTGTCTTCTTCCCTTTGTTTCTATTTTCCTTATGAGTTTTTTGAGTTGATTTTTCAATTTGCGGTTGAGATTGATTAAGACCCTTGTTTGTTTTAGGACCATTCTTTTTAGGATGCTGCTTCTTAGGATTATTTGGATATGGTTGCTGCTGGGCTGCTAAGGCTTTCTTAGAAGAGTTTCCATTATTAATAAGACCAAGGTGTTAGTGTTTTTATTATTCTCTTATCAAATAATCACAAAAGGCATCAAAAGAGGGGGACTTGTAGGGTGTTATTTGATAAATGGGGGCTTCTCTAGTGGAAAGGAAGGTGGAAACAAATACAAAGTATGTAGGGCCTAACTTAGCAAGAATGAAATAGATAAGACTGCCATATTCCTTTTTGACCTTACAACCTTCTAAGAGAAGTTTAAGGGTCTTGAATTTGGACAAAAAATCTTCAATAGAAAAGAAATTATTGGGGTCCAAGGTAAGCAGCTCATTTTCAAGCTGGTGGGCTATGATTTTATTTTTAATGCCAAAAACAATATTTAGTTTTTTCATAGCTTCATCGGGTGAGTCAATATATTGGATATGAAATCTAAGATATTGAGAAATGGACACTCCCACCAACCCTTGTGCTTGATCTTATTTATTTTCTCATATAGCATTTTTATCTCCATCGGTAGGTTTAGATTCTAGTCCTGAGGCTGTTCTATAAATCCATTTACCTCTAAGTAAGTCTACCAAGAAGGATAGCCATTGGAAATAATTGGTGTTGTTAAGAATAATTGGGCATGCACTTTCCATTTTTAAAAACTGAAGTCGAAAAGGTTGAAACTAACTGCTCCAATGGAAAGATCTCGAAAAATTGGGCAGGTTAAAAAAAACGAATTCCGGATGAAGAATTTATGTCTTTTTGAAGAAAATTTGTAGTACATGCCGAGTATTCACGTGATAGGTTGAAATTTGATGATGAAGATGTAATTTAAAAATAAAAAATAAATCCCCCCATTTTCCAAACTTAATATAATAAGCTCACTTAAAAACAAAACAAAAAAAAAAACAAAAAAAAAACAAACAAACAAACTACTTTATGTGACCCACTTTTATAAATAAGTGAGAGTCGTTTTTACAATGTTACTTTATGAACTAATGACCAAGTAGACTGCAACTTAAAATAAAAGATAAAGTGACATTAGACGATAAGTGACTCACTTTTTACAATGGGTCATAAACACTATTATAGAAAGTAACCTTAAAACATAAGTTACATTTTTTTTTTTAAATAAAGCCCTTTAAAAAAAAATGTAACTTGCCAATTTTTTTTTTAATAAAATGTAACTTGACAAAAAGCTTTTTAGAAAAGAAGCTTGACAAATAGACTTGAACCCAAGACCTCTATTCTCATAAAGTAACTTTACACCAAGTGAGCTAGTAAAAGGATTCTGTAATTGTTGGAAAGAACATGTGCAGAGAAGAGGGTATAGATCCAGTAATAAAAAAATACTCTAAACTGAAATAAACATAGGGATAAATAAATACAAGTGCAAAAAAAAATTACTTTATACCTCCATATCTAAAATGACATAACTTGGGCAATCAGAAACCTTTTCGCATGAAATGAAAGGGGTTCCTCACTGGAATAGAGGCTCCAAAAACAACAGAGTAGTTCTCCTAGCCCGAAAGTGGTCAAAAATAGTAGATCTAGAAAATGATAGTCGCATGCAGTCAAACCATCTTCAGATTTGGATCAACAACAAATGTGACCCTCAAAATAACTCTGATACCATGTAGGAATTTACAGGGTAAGTTCCTTAGATAAAACCCCAACGGTCATCGCTCACAAACAAATCACTGATCAGTACACCAGTATTTGACGTGGTTAAAACCCTCAAATATGGAAACAGTCCACGGCCTGAGCCAACGCGACCACTTCAAGCAATTTATTAATATAAAGAAAGAAAATTTACATAAGCTTCTCACATTAATGGCCACTGGAAAAATGACCCTCCATTCTCTTTAAATAGAGATCATGGACCAATCGGGTGCTAAGACACATATCAAATGTCAGTAATACCGAGGAGAGAATGAACCTTCGAATCACTACATATCGTGACTGTCGGATTACAAGTTACAAACATACATATTAAATAAACACACTTTACTTAAAAACATTCAACTAAATTGTAAAGTTTTTTTTCGCTGCGCTGCCGTGACCTAGACAGCGCTACCCCTAATGTGCTTCTTCAACTTGCAACTACTTCCATGGATGCTGGTATGGGTGTCGTCCCTCCTCTCCCCGGCCAAACCTCACTGCCTTCAAGAAACTTGTAGCAGGGTCTTCCAAAAGACCACTCTCTGAAAATCAACAGAAATTTGTCAAAAAACTCGAATGCATTCCCTCTGTCGAGTTGCCGGTGGATGAAACTTGAAGATCAGCTTTAACTTTGGAAAATAGAGGCCTTATTAGCCAGTTTACAGGCCTCTGGCCCTCCCCCAACGATGTGGAGGCGTGGGTACAGATAAATTGGACATCGCTTATCTCAAGAGCCATTTTGTAGGGAAAGAGTTCTTTGTATTCTTCTTCGAAAATGCAGAAGATAAAAACCTCATATTCAGAAACGGCCCATACTTCATCGGACCACAAGGGTTATATCTAGATAAATGGACTCCTGAATTTGACCTAGCTCAAGATGTGCCCTCCGCGGTCCCAGTCTGGATTCGCCTCCCACATCTTCTACTACTCTATTGGAATAAAAAATCCTTGCAAACCATCAACAACTCGCTTGGAAAGTACATAGATCAAGCAGTTAGAAAATATCAGTATTCTTGTGTGCAGATCTGTGTGGAGGTGGATCTAGAAGTAGGGTTACCGGAAGCAATAAAACTAACCGTCGTAGACTAGATGCACATCCAGGAACTAGATTATGAACAATTACCATTCAAGTGTCGGCACTACCACGGATATGGCCACTTCGCAAGGCACTGCAAAAAAAGATCGTAGAAGAAAGTGAAAATGGGAAAGCAGATTAATGGACTAAAGTGCAGAAAATAGGGACTACAAAACCCCGAGGAAAAGGTTCAATAAAAGAAATCACAATCAAGTCTACGGGCCAAGATCAAGGAGATGGGACCAACAAAACTACCCTGACAACATGAATCCAAATCTCAGAGATCGCAAAAGAAGTAGCAGCAGCATAAACAAATAAAGAAAGCAGTGAGCAGTCGAAGCCTCCCTCCAATGGAAAAGAAAATGAGGAACAAGGGCAGAAATCATTAATCCCTGAAGTCTCCTCTTCCCCCTCATATGTAGACATAGCCAAAAAATAAAGATAAAAATTATTGAATCACCAAGCTCCTCGGAGGATGAGATCCTTGAAATACCTGCTAAAAGAGCAGGAAGAAAGTCCCGCAGAGAAGCAAGGGAGGAAGAAGCAGAAAGACAAAAGACCCAAGGAAGCCAACCTACAATAGAAATGTCAATTGGAAGGAGCATCAGAAAAAGGCTTTCAAAGGGAGGAGCTCTGTCCACCCCCAATAGTAAGTAATGAGAATAGTCTCTTGGAACTGTAGAGGACTAGGAAAATCGTCAAAAATCGAAGTGGTCAAGGACCTAATGAAAACGGAACCAGCAGATATCCTCATGCTCCAAGAGACAAAAATCGAAGGGGAAGCCCTTCTAGAGATCAACAAAAAGAAATGGCAAAAGAATGCAAGGAAAGCAGTAAGTGTAAGGGGATCCTTAGGAGGAATATCCACCCTCTGGGAGGAAGATCAGGTCAGGATAGTTAGCTCCTTCAACACCCAGCATTGGAGCTATATCGAGCTGAAACACTTAGCAAGTAATTTATGCAGAAAAGAAAGGGTGTTGGCAATCATTAAATTAATTCCTTGAAATGAATTCCCCAAACAATATTATCATTGTCGGATATCTCAACATAGTGATGAATGTAAAAGAAAAAAGAGGAGGCAGAAGCAATAAAGACCAAATGATACATGTGGTGGAAGATCTAATGTTGCAGTGGGATTTAATGGATTTTAAACCAAAGAAAGGATTATATACATGGACCAACAATAGTACAGGGGATGATCACATCTCGGCCAGATTGGATAGGTTCTTAGTACAAAGCAATATGTTGATGGAAAGAAGGCTCATTTCCTCAACGATTCTTCCCAAACTCACCTAAGATCACAAACCCATCCTCCTCTCGTTGGAAGAGGAAGAAAATCTGGGCACAATCCCATTCAGATTTAGTCCTTTATGGAGTGAAAAAATTGGGTTTGTTGAGACACTCTGAAAGGCCTGGGCCACCACTATCAGTGGGTCCCCCAGCTATATATGGGAACAAAGTTTAAAACACACAAAAAAGGCTCTCAAGGAATGGAGAAAACTACCTACAAGTACTCCCAACAGTCAAAGAAAGGAAGCAGTGCAACAATTGGGAAATATACAAAGGTAAATGGACATCATAGATATTACAAAAACAAAATTGGATAGAGATCAAGCTGCTCAATGCAATTCTCGAGCCTTTCGGAATGAAGAATAACATTGGAGGTTAAAGTCCCGCAGCCTCTGGCTAGAATCCAGTGACAGGAACACATTCTACTTTCACCGACAATGCAGAGCCCGGCTATCCTGCAATCACTTCTCGGAGATCACAACCTCAAAAGGGATGCTCTTCAAAGGTATAAATCAAATTAAAGCAACTGCTACCTCCCACTTCCAAAATATCTATAGCAAAGGAGACGATGGCAGCGAAGAGGACAACATAGAATTCCTTAGCAACATCCCCTCCTTGGTAAATAAGGAGGACAATACATCCCTCAAGAATCAAATCAATGAGGAAGACATCAGCAAAAATATTTGGTCCATGGAACCAGATAAAGCTCCCGGGCCGGACAGGTTTACCATTCACTCATATAGGATATGCTGGGATATTATCAAAATAGATTTGGTTAGGATGATCAAAGGACTCCTACTAAAATAAAAAATGGGGGCCAGCACCAACTCTACTTTTTTAGCTCTAATACCAAAAGAATCAAATCCCGGTTCCTTTGATAGGTTTAGGCATATTTCTCTATGCAACGCCTCATACAATATTATTGCAAAACTTCTTGCCAACAGAATAAAGCCTCTTCTTGGCAGCCTAATTTCCAGTTCGCAAGGGGGCTTTGTTAAAGGAAGACACATACTGGATAACTTAATTCAAGTACAGGAAACCATGCACTCTGGCAACCTTAGAAAAGAGAAAGGCAGGTCAAGTTGGATATGGCCAATGCCTTCGACAGGGTAAATTTGTCATTCCTCTATAAAGTTCTTCTAGCCTTCAGATTCTCATAAGAATTCGTCAATTTGATCAAAGCATGCACCAGCAGACCTTGGATTTTTCCCTTGGTAAATGGGAGGCCATCTAGTTACTTCCAAGAAATGAGGGGGCTGAGGCAAGGATACCCCCTCTCTCATTTCCTATACATTCTCTTGGCAGATACTCTTAGCAGAAAATTGGAGAAGGAAAAGGAAGATGGAGCTGCTCTAGGATTGAGAATAATGAAGGAGCTTGACCCAATAAACCATGCCCTTTTTGCTGATGACTCCCTCATGTTGGGAGGAGCCTCTTGTAGAATAGCCATAGCATTCAAAGTTACCCTCCAAGCTTATTACAGAGTTTCTAGTGCATTGATCAACGAAAGGAAAAGCGTTGTTTACAGTTGGAATGTGGAAGAGACAGAGTTGCAGAAAGTTTCCTGAATCCTAGGATTCAATGGATTTTCCAGTTGGGACAAGATAAGTTATCTTGGTCTGCCTCTCACATTGGGGATTAATAGGTTTACATTATGGGAGGGAGTGCTAAATAAAATCAAAGGAAAATTGATGCCTGGGGAGGGCAATGGCTAACATATGGAGGCAAATTAATTTTGTTCAAATCAGTCCTCTCTGCTCTACCAATCTACCAAGATTCATATCTTTTTGCCCCTAAATCAATCACTGGACAGATAAACAAGCTAATGTGAGATTTCTTGTGGCACGGTGGAAGAGGCAATCAGCGTAAATTTCTTTTGGTGAAATGGGAAACAGTTAGAGGATCCTTGCGTGAGGGCGGCCTCCAAATCAGAGATCTAGGGCACGCAAATACCTCATTGGGCTGCAAGCTATTGTGGCAAATGCACAGTGATCCAGCACACCCAGCTAGCCGCACCCTCAGGAACAAATACGTTCCAGCAACGACGTTAAGGAACCTATAGGAATCCAACAGTAGAAAATGCATGGAATTGTGGAGCCTATGCATAAAAGGAATTCAATTTTTCTCTCAGCATCTATATCGCATCCCAGAAAGTGGCAGAAGAGTCAAAGTCTAGACAGATAAAATTATGGGCCATGCACCGATTGAAACCAATGCCACTCTTGCGGAAATCTGTGAGTTGTTGAAGATCATAGGCATCAAAACATTATGTGACATCTCCAATTGGGATGATGATGGCAATTGGGTTGCCTGGAAAGTCAACAACGTGCCAGATCATCTCACTCAGCAGGCAGAAACGCTCAAGGCCGAGCTCAAGGATGCTACCCTAGTGCACAAAAATGCCGAAGATAAGTGGGGATGGGGACCCTCTGGAAATTATTCATCTACCAAAGGTTATTCTCTTATGCAAACACAACAATAAATTCACCTCCCTACAATTCTTTGGACTTAGGTATGGGATAAAATGGCACTGCCAAAAATAAATTTCTTTTTTTGGATACTTATGCACAAAAAAATATTGACAGGAGAAAATTTTTTCTGAAAATAAGCATAGCTAGGCCGCACAGATGTGCTCTCTGCAAGCAAGCCTTTGAAACCATTGACCATCTATTTATGGACTGACCCTTTGCTAATAAATTCTGGACTCTTGCTCTCCACGGTCTCAACGTTGCAGTCCCGTCCAAAATCTCAGTACTTTACCTCTACCAAACATGGAAGGATCGATACCCTCTTACCCTCAGCAACAAATCTCTTTGGGCCCAGGTCTGGATCAACATTCCCAGGTAAGTATGTTGGAAACTATGGCTCGCTAGGAATGAACAGATATTCAACAATAACTCTTGGACCCCCATCAATGTAGCTGCAAAATCAAAAGGCCTCCTTTTCGAAACACTGAGCACCCAAGTCCTTAAACTTGAATATTCACTGCATCCAAAAGAAAAAATATGGTTCGGGACTTATGTATTTCGACATAGGAATAAAAGCATAGAAAAACCTCAACACAACTCAGAGTGGAGACTAAGAGACAAGGATGAAATCTGTTATCACCCTATTTTTTTTTTTCTAAACTTTGGAAAGTTTGCCTTGTTTTTAGTAATGGTATTATAATAGGTTTTGAGTCATCTCATGCTTAAAGGGATAAGTGATAGGATTAGAGTCTCAATAATGTCATTCTCATTTCCAAACCCTTGTTCTATTCATGGTGTTAAAGGGTCTCTAGGTCATGTCATGCTTAAAGGATTAGGTCATAGGGTTAGAAGTCTTTAAGGTCATATTTCATTTCCAAACAAAGTTTATCGACCTTATTCCATGTCTTAGTGTCTCATACCATGTTTAGAAAATCAATTTTTAAACCATTTTAAAATTTTTTTGGAATTAGCAACAAAACCTTGTTTTTGTAGCGCAGATAGTTTTGCGCTACAAAAATACTTATGTTTTCGTAGCATGCTACAAAATGGCTGAAACAACCTTTTTTCCAGCAAAAAACCCTGTTTTTCTGGTTTTAGTGGTCAACTTCCATAGGAGTTCCTGAGAAACTGAAAACTAATTTTGGAAAAATGAAAGATTTTTTTTCTTCTTAACATACTGAAATAAAAAAACCTCTTTCAGTTTCTTAAAATTCATTATGAGGTGGGAGAAATTGATGGTTGAACTTGCGCTACGAAACTGCTGAAAGTCATTCAAAGAAAAACTTTGTTTTCTGGTTTTAGCAGTCTTTTTCAAGATCCGTTTTTGGCCACATGAAAACATATTTTGGAATTATAAAGGATTTTTCTCTTCATAAAATATCCAGCTACAATAACCTATCTCACTTTCTTCATAAGTGTTACATGTTGGGAGATACATGGCTTTATTTGAAGCCATATTTTCAGAAATCATAATTTTCCAGTTTAAAAATGATGTTCAAAGATAGTTTATGGGCACTAGGAGAAGTATTGGAAAAAAAAAAGAGAGGTTTTTGTTCAGCACAGAGTGGTCTCCAAAAGCCTCCTTCAGTTTTGCAAAATACACTTTTTATGAGGAGATAAAAGTTTTGTCCCAACACCTATTTTTCATCTAGAACAGAAAAGTAAGTTACAATTTCTTGATGCAGTTTTGTTGAGGAGAAGGAATTTATTTATTAAAAATGTTTCAAATATGACTTATGATTGATCATTAAAGCTTGAAGACATCGTGGAATAAGTGCAAGAAGTTTTAAAAATTGATATTTTTGAAAAAAGTCTGTGTAGGTGACATGTACAGCAGTTTCGTAGCGTGCTACGAAACTGCTGTAGGTGTAGTTTTGAACATTTTGTTAAGGTTTCAAAAGGTGAAACATCTGGTTTTTGAAGTCGTGATGATGCTAGAGGATATAAATTATGCAAAAATGAAGTTCCAAGTGTAAAATCGGAAGAAATTGGATGTTAAGAGATTGTTTACAAAGACATAGTTCCTATGCTACGAAAACAACTGATATTTTCGTAGTGCGGACACATCAGCTATCTTTAAACTCTTTCAATGGATAAATTTTGCACAGATGGAAGGAAATGGTTCTATGGGAGTGATAACATATTTCACTTGTCTCAAAAGGTCGAAATTTCCAACAAAGGGGTTCAAAGAGCATAAATGAAGGTTAAAGCTTAAATGCAGGAAACAATTTCCTGGTTTGTAGGGCAGACAAGACATGACACAACAGGGTCTCATAACAAGGTTAAAGGCTTCATCAAATTCTAATTCATGGTGTTATAGGTGTCAAAGAAAGTATTTAATTCCTAGATAAGGTTATTTTATTTCATAATAAAGATTTTTACTCCTAATTGTATTAGGATTCTAGAAGAGACAGTTTAACTATCACATGTAATTAATAGTTTGTTTTAGTAGTTGATAGGTGTCAAGCTAGAAAATTCGAATTCTCCTCAAGTAGGATGAGAGAATCCAAGGTTGTAAATGCTATATATCAAGCATGAGGTCGAATTCAAGAGGGGTTGGAAACTTATTTGGCCCAGCTGCTGCTTTATGTGAAGGAATACAATCAGTAATACAATGAGGTTTTTCTTAAACAAATTTGAGTTTACATGGGGTTTAATGCTTCCTTAATTTACATGTTATTTTAACTACTTGTAGTAGATCTTATTGTTATTACTCAGAATTCATATTCATATGCTCTGACTTCCTTTAACAATAAGATGACTTTGTTTTACCTTTGAACCACCAGCACTGCATTTCCTTGCTATTACTCAAAATTCATATTCATATGCTCTGACTTCCTTTGGTAATGGAATTAGTGTGTTGAACAATAGATCTCATTTGCTATTACTCAAAATTCACAACCATGTGCTCTAAATTCCTTTAGCAATGATATGACTATGTTTTTTTTTTGCATCTTGTGAGTAAATTACCTTTGAACCACTAGCAGTAGATTCCATTGCTATTACTCAGAATTCATAACCCTATGCTCTGACTTCCTTTAGTAATGGAATTACTGTGTTGACCTATGTTCTTGAGTGAAATATATTTGTTTGAAAACTCCATTTGCCTCAGCTTCCATGTCCAAAAACCTTGCCTTTGAATTCATTGACTTGTTGACTCCATAGCCCAATGGTAACAAGCCTTAATCTTTTCAACCTACAAACACATGAAACCAAGATAGAGTTAGCCATCTATATCATCATTAATAAATATCATAAACCCTTGAGAGAGTCGTCTCAGGCTAAGGAGGCTAAGCCTCAGCCAAAATTCTGGTTTGAAAGAGTTACACCGAGGTAGTCTGATCAGCAGCCTATTAGGGTCCTATTTTGGTGATAGCAAAATCTTCCAAAGCTGGTGGAGGAAGCAAGGAACAACAATGCTCTTCTTTGACGGAGCCTCCAAGGGCAACCCTGGGACTACGGGTGCTGGGGAACTCCTATATGCCCCAGATGGATACACAAGAGAGACCTTCAGCTGGTGCCTAGGATAGTGTACAAATAATCAAGCAGAATTGTTGAGTTTGATAAAAGCCTGCCAAATTGCCAAAGAAAGAGGACACAAGGAGCTGCAAGTATTCAAAGACTCACAAATTCTGACAAAAATACATACTAGAAAGGACAGTTCAATGATGCTGGGCTAAACAAAAATCTGCAAAGGCTGAGATATATCCTTCAAGAATTCACCTCCTTCAAATGCTTTCACATACTAAGAGAGTCAAACAAAGAAGTTGACGCTTGTGCCAACAAAGGTTGTCTCCTGGTTCAAGGAGAGCTTAGTATAAATAATGGAATACCTATTCAAAGCTGCACACCATAATTGTAATTCAGAACGTAAAAGGGAATTTCCAGTAGTTTGTAATAAAGGTTTCTCAGGCCTTGGCCCAACCTGATATTCATTATCAATAAAATTTCATAACCATTCGAGTTAAAAATAAAAATAAAATAAACACACTTTACCTAACTCTATGCTAAACCAAGTTATACTTAACTATTTTCTATGTGTCGGAATATCCTAACAAGAGGACCAAAACTAAGAGGAATGGAAGAGGAAGGGATATCTATAGCATCCTTTTCCATGGGAGCTTTCGAGAGATTCAGGTAATCTTTCGATTAGGTGGAAACATAAATGGGCTATATACCAGCCATAAAGTCTTGGGAGCTCACAGAAGATTAGGGTTGAAGATATCTGGGGTCTCAGGTACGCCTTTAAGTAGACGAGCAACTTCGGCTCGCCGAGGAAAATCCTTGGTATAATGGTCATCATCACATATTAAGCAAGGATACTTGGGCTTACGCTTGAACAAATTGTTGACAAAAGACTTAGCAGAATCCTGTTTTGGGTTGTCCGATTTGGTTTTACCTTTCCCCTTCTTTTTACCTTTTGACGAGTTGTCTGCTACAATAGATTGAACAACATTAACCTTAGAGGTTTTACCAGGATCCTTCGAATTGTTTGAAGCAGTGGCAGAAATAGACTTAGACTTCGAAGAAGCCATGGGAGTATTGTGATCAGTATGGGCCACTGTCCCAATGATGTCGTCAATAAGAGGCATGGTAGGATATTTGGATTATGTCGGATTGGTTGAAGGTTGTGGTGCGTCAGGTAAGAGCTCATATAAAGTTCCAGATTGAGAATAGACCAAATCTAGATACTGAGCTCGGGTGATGACTTCCTCTTTCGTCACACAGCCACCCGTAGCAATATCTTTGGCGATTTTAGGAACAAAATATTTGGTGAACCACTTAGTCAACAATTGATGGGAGATCTCGAATTTAATGAGGCAACATATGCGCCTCCATTTGTGAATATGATCCGAAATGTGAGTAACAGTTTACTGCTTCAAAGATGTCAAGAGATGGGTGTCGGCCTTGTACTGGACAGACAACTGGAAGTGGGTGAGGAAGGCCATGGCTAAGGTATTGAAATCGTAGTAAATACCACGAGGAAGTTCAATGTACCACTTATCAACGACACATGTCAAAGTGCGCTGGAAAATATGTAGACAAATGGAATCGTCAACCTAAGAATTGGAAGAGCACCATAAATGGTACGTCATGACATGGGCTTGGGGGTCTTCCCTAGATTTTCCTTCAAACTTCAGACAATCACCGGGAATTTTGGCTGGAACTAGAGGCCAATTAAACATGTGTTGGATGGGATCATTTGTCATCTTAGACACATCCGTGAGTTCCAACATAGCCAGAAATGGCAAGGGAGGGTGATGAGGAGCAAATGGTTGTTGGAAGTTACCAATCTGAGGGTTCCAACCTCGTTGCTACGGGTTCTGCCTCCAATGGGTCTAATTTTTACCTTGGTACACATATTCCCCCCATTGTTGTTGGTAAGGACCTTGTTGCAGTTGTTGTTAAACGTAAGGACCCTGCTAGGGTTGTTGATAAGGCCCCTGTTGGGCTTGAAATTGCGGCCCTTGCTGGATATATTGTTTAGTTTGAGGTCCATGTTGGGCTTGTTGATACTTACCTTGTGAAATTTGCTGGTACTGACCACTAGGTTGATTGAGGTAAGCACCGACTTGAGGACCCTATAGGGCTTACTGGTACTAAGCCTCAGGAATTTGTTGGTATTGAGCACCAGGATGATCATGGTAGGTGCCAGCTTGAGGCCCATGTTGGGGTTGCTGGTACTGACCCTGGGGAATTTGTTCGTATTGAGTACCAGGCTAGTGAGTTTAAGTGCTAGCTTTACCTAGAGGAGGATTTGGACCAATTTGGGTTTGAGGACCAAACTGAAGGTTCGTCGCAACAACACCCATTGGATTTTGGGGTTGTTGGAAATACCGTTGTGAGACATTTGGTCGCGGAACATACTAATATTGTATGTTTTGTTTCCGAAGATATGGGTAAGATACGTTCGGTTGCTGAACATCTTGATATTGTGTGTTCGACTATTAAACGTGTGGGTATACGGTATGTTCACCTATTGGACATGAGGTTGCTAAACATGAGAATGATAAATGTGGGGTTGTTGATAAATGATTTGACCTGAAGTAGAGTGACCACCTGGTAGAGCGGTTTCTATGACAGTACTCGTTGGTTGTGAAAGCAATGTTCCACCTAGACTAGCATTGGGTTGTCCCACCCCCGAAACGGGTAGGTATGGAGTATTTGATTTCCCCCGGGCACGGATGAAACCATAAATTGTCCACTCTAAAGGTGGAACCATAGTGATCGTAAATAGTATTAAGGGATTAGATTCTCCTAGTGAAACGATCCTTTGTCCTATTATAAGTGTAGGCCGAGTAACATGTTGAGAAATGGAAACCGCATTTGAAACAAATGGGCCAAAAGATGGAGGAACTTCTGTTGACCAAACAAGATTATGAAACAAGGATGAAGCCCAAAGGCTCTGAAAATGAGGCTCCCAAGAGAAGTATACCCATACTTGTCCCACTTCTTGTATCTTGAGGAGTGGTGACATAGGGAAAAACTTTAGGAGGGAACTTAGATTTCATATATACTTTCGGTACATGAGTTGCAGTAGTTTCCTGTGAATTACTTTGGGGAGTACTCACGAATGGAACTTCGTTAGCATTTTATGCCATCTCTAGAGGAAACAACTGATGAATTGTAGTATGAGATGCTACAGGAGAAGCACAGAAGGGAACATCGGGATCGTGAAAAGGACTATATGCTCATTGAGGCGAGACCACAAGTGGATCAAAGAGTGGATTAGGAGGAAAGACCATAAAATGTGCAGATGGTTCAGGACCTTCCCGCTCGAGATCCTCATATGATGATGAAAGGATATCATTATGTGGTGGTCGAGACGAGATGGGTTGGACACTTATGAAAATTCCAATTTCAACACCTTGAGATTCAAGGGGTCCAACTAGAAATTGCGGAATCTCAGGAGGAGGCTCTTGAGTTCCTTCAGAATAGGAATGAGGAGAATTAGAGGATTAAGCCATGGTGAATTTTTAGAAAATATCAATAAAGGAAAAAGGTTGAATCACTTTTTCGAGTAGTCAAGATTTATATTAACCAGGCAAGATGAGGCCGGATAACTACACAGGTAGGATGCTATCATGGGCAGTTAATTTTAGAAATTAAACACAAAATAAATAAAAAATGGTGAACCAGGCATAAAGGATTACCGGGTATCCATGAACTGCAATATACACCTTGGTGAAAATTTTTAGAAGAAATTACCAAGAACTTAATGTACTGCAGCTGATCTCCCTGAATGTTGTGTTCGGTGTATCACATCTACAAGGCGGCCAACACAATTACCTATGGTAAGTTTGCAACCGTACGTGGGAGTCTATTCTGTAGTAGTGTTGTCTAATGTGTAACCGTATGATGACAACGTCCCCTTATACTTTTCGTACGTGGAGCATAGTCCTATATACTTCCATATGTCGGATGAGCTATCACCCCTGGAATGTAACACAAAATGTTAACGACATCTGCTACACTTAATGACGCCAAAAGACGTCTCTAGCCTAGACCTCTAGATGTTTCCGTTAATTTCAAATGCTCCTTAAGGTTAATTGAATAAATTTTAAAGTTGATTTTTATTATGTTTCAGTTTTAGGGTCAATAGTGATGTCACCTGAATCCTATAATGCAGTTAAATGCAAAAAAAAATCCATTTCATTTCAATGAATTATAAACTAATTAGGGAGGATATGTAAACAAGAGTGAAAAATAAAAGCAATGCAATGAGCAATGATGCCCCCCAACTAGCTCAAAATTATTGAAATGCAACTTCTAAAACTAAATTCGCTTTCACTATCCCCCGAATGCAAACTTACTGAAAATGAAATCACTTCTCTTTCCACTAAGATGCATTAAACATATTTTTTTATTTTTCTTTTACTTTGATGGAATAAAAAAGCAAAATAAATTTAACCAAATGAACAAATAATTTGCAAAATATTTCACTTTTCACTTTTTCTTCCTCGAATGGGAAACAAATTGTTTCAAAAAGACTCGAATGAAAATGACTTTCACCTTTCTTTTCGAAACAAAGGAAAACAAACCGATCCAAAAGCTTTGAATATTTAAATGAATTTCAATTTACTCTTTAGAAATGGGAAATCAGATGAAAACATACACTTCCAAACTTGTGAATGAAACAATTGTGATATATGTTTGAAACTTAATTGAATTTGATTCCAAAGTGCGATGATGACTCAATGTAAATGAAAATAACCTCAAAGACAAGCCAAAAGTAATGTGAAATGGTGTTTGGAATGATTGCATCAATACTCTAAGGCCGAATCAACAGTTCTCTGATGAAAAATACAAGTGACAAGTGAAGGTCAACCGACCTAGAAAACCTAGAAGATGATAAAACTCCACTCAAGCACAAGCAAATCCAAAGAGGCAAATCAATCTTTCAAACCAAGAAAACAATCCAAACATAGTGGTAGTAGGTCATTCAGACTCAAAAGACACTTCAAGGGCCAAGACACACTAGAAATCTAAAGGGAAACCATATATTTTTCCTATCTTTGGGATCAATGCGTCTGTGGGAGACAGAACAGTGCTGAAAGGCATATCAGCGTGACTTCTTTACAGAAAACAACGTTATCAACACTACTGTAAGAGCAGAAAAAGCATTGAGCGAGAAATACAAGGAAAAATGAAAAATAATTTCAACACACAAATCAAACTTCACACCCCAAATTAATGATAAAATCCTATGCAGACCTACAAAGACATAAATGGACTCAGATCTCAATGATCAGTCAAACTGATCAAAAACCAAACCATTAAAGGGAAGGCAAAGAGGGTAAAGCTTTCCAGCGAAGTCACCAATTTTGTTGTGATGACAATCCCCTCTACGGACAGAGGCGATCTCTCTATCCCTAGAGTGAGTCTAGCAACACACGAGACTGTCTAATGGACACTTTTTTAGCTAATATTCAAAGCAGGATGAGAAAGGGAAAAGGACCTACCTCTTCCTCATGCTATGCTCAACCCTTTGATGAAGGGCTTGATCCACAATCCTTCAGGCTCGATCCTCGCTACTTGTGGCATTCGAATACTTGCAGGAGATCAAGAGACAACAATAAACGTGATCCAATACAATGCATACATTAAACATCAACTACCTAACAGATCAAGGAGCATTAAGCTACTTGTATGGATATCCAAACAAATATAGAAAGCAAAACACCAGATGTATTATTGATAATATAAAAGAGGAAGCTTACAACCATGGCCTTGATGTTGGAGGCCTCCCTTTGGTGTAGTCCGAGTCCAAACTGAGGCTCTTCAAGTGATCCTTCTCCCGAATGGCAGTTTAAGCATTAATACAACATAAGGATACAAAGGAGTAATGATCAGACTAGCCCAACAATGACCAACGAGTAGTGGAGGGATGGGAATCAATTTATAGGAAGGGAGATGGAGTTAGAAGCCCATGAAAGAAGGAGGAAGGCCCATTTCTCAAGGGATAATCCCCTATTGATAAGATAAAGAGATCCAAATGAGATATCTTGACCATATCTACACCAAACAATATCCATCTCGTCGTCCTGGAAGCTTCTAGAGATCAAAGCTTCTCCTCCATTTGAGGAAACACTGCCAGAAAGGGTTCAGCACGGTTTTTCCAATCAGAATCGCGCTAACAACGCTAGGCTAGAATGTGCAACCTGCCATCAACATGGGCAGATAACTAGAGAAAAGCGTTGACCCATAAATTTAGGGTTTGAGCTAAGCTTCTTCAGAAATTCTTCAAGGCAACTTTATTTTAGTCTTTAAAGGATATCTTTATGTATTTTTCCAAGGTGGATATACTGCATAGTATTCGTCGCAGGGCACTTCAGGATCAGGGACAGGAAGTGAACAGGGTGAAAAATTATTGTGTAACTCTAATCATATGGAGTGTTATGCATTGTGAGTGACTACTCTTAAAAAATGGGTTGCTCTCTAATAGCTATTTTTTCCACTATCTTTTTATTTTCAGCTAAACATAGTGCCACCTAATGTGGGACTAACATATTTTCCACCTCCATGTTAGTGGATTTGTTGACACCTAATCCTAAGGGATTGGGCAAAATTGTACATTAGTGTAAAATAGGAAATAAGGAAGTCTAAGAGACATTGAGAAATTAATCCCAACAGTCTCACCTCCATGTATATATTCATGAGCACCCTCAATATAATCTCACGGTTCATTTTGTGGAGTTAACTCCTGGCCACGACATGGTATCAGAGCCAACTCTTTTTCTGGCCTCCCTACCCTTATAAATCCTCCATTCTGTAAAATTGTCTCTGTTGTGCATTTTTTGCAGACTGCCACCTCTATCATATTCCTACAAATATTATGCATTGTTTTGATGCGTTCAAAATTGTTTGAAAGTTTGTTTTTTGTTACGTTCAAAGTTTTTTTTGTTGCATTCAAAATTGTTTTCGGCCCTCCTGGCCTGCTTTCCAACAATGCTCCCCTGCATTCAAAATTGTTTCAGCTCTCACTGCTCGCCGCACCTACCTCCTGCAGCTCTGCAGCGCTTACAGGCTCACAGCAACCTCCCGCCACTATTACCCCCCGTAGCTCCCCTCTCCTCCCCACTCACAATAACCTCTCGTCGTTGCTACCTTCCGTAGCTCCCCGCTCCTCTCATCGCTGCTACCTCCCGCCCTCTCCCTCAAACAAAGCCCACTTCAAACAAGTAGATCGCCATTTGGGAAAACAAGAATTGCAAGGCCTACGCCTTGATTTCAACTTCTGTAAATGAAGAGGCGAGTCACCATATTACACCATTTTAAAATTTCTATGAAGCCATGAGGAAATTGTTAAACACGCACATGGTGTATGAGAAGAATAAACACACACACACAAGAGACTCAACACACAATGAAGGATAAGCGTGAGGCTTTCTTATTTTTTCCATTATACATGATGTACATTTATAATACAATGGTGTGACTCTTGGTTTCACATTCCAAGGTCACTTGGACTCCATTGTGACTTTCCGCATTCCACACCTACCCATGTAGGATTAGGTGTTCCAACATCCCCCCTTAATCCGAAGGGGTATGCGTGAGTCCAAGAAGAGAGTTGTAATACAAATTTGCAAAGTAACAATTGCAGCACTTGGGCTGAATCAACTCTCTAAAATGTTGGAAAAAAGAGGTGGTTTAAGGATGACCACCAACACTGGAACGGAAAACTTGTTGCAGTTCCCGGAACTCTTCCAAAACTGGCAAGAAGCTGAAAGCTTCTGCTAGAGGAATTGTCCCTTATAAAAAAGGGAGACCTTCAACCTAAAAGAAGGGAGGTCTACTACCTGTGATGGTTTTAGGATTACCAACAACACTGGAATGCTTGAAGCATTTCCTGGAACTCAACCAAAGCTGGCAAGAAGCTGAAGGCTTCTGCTAGAGGAAGTGTCCCTCATATATGAAAGGGAGACCTTCAACCTAAAAGAAGGGAGGTCTACTACCTGTGATGGTTTTAGGTTATCCACCAACCAAAGATGATGGTTTAAGGTTGTCCACCAACCGAAGGCATGCTCATGGGCATCCGTATCTCTGGCTACATCTCTGAATCTGGAATGACGAATTGTGGCTCAGGCTCGCTTGAACTGACGTGTCTCTGGCTACAACTCTGAACATGGAGTGAGAGATCGTGGCTCAGGCTCGCTTGATCTGACGTCGAAGCTTGTACATGACCACCATTTCCCCCCCTGTCAGGGACAAGGTGAGATGATGGTGAAAACTCAACTGCAAGTTTACTCAATACTCATGAACATGTTCTGACATGTGACTTAAACATCTTCTTGGCTACTGATGCCCATTGCCAAGAAGCGATCCACCCAAGATGAATCTTTGTTCTTACAAGAGGCCTGTTTCCGAAGCATTTTTCTGAAGAATGGGTGTGTCGACCACAGTGCTTGCATGGATGAAGATCAAAACAATGATCTTTCATGTGGCCAACTCGATCACAGTGTTGGCATTTTTGAATCTGTTGTTGTTGTTGTGGAAGTGGAGCAGGATCTGGAACAACTGCAAGTGAACTATCATACATGACTCCGGCACTCTGAAATACGATGGGCTTGGTGTAGTCTGGAATATGAAAGGACACATCCTTGTCATATCCAAGATCAGTTTGGTGCTTGTTGTGGACAAGCTCTTCCCAAGGTCTGATGATGGGCTTGAGAAGTGCAGGTTGAACTGCTGCATCTGCATGTAAATTTGTGCTAGTACAAGGAACTGAATGTGAATCAACTACAACTTTATCGACTTGCTGCTAATGGGAGTCTTTCTCAATCTTCTGAACAGAAACAGGTTCAGAATGGTGACTCTTTTGCTTAAGTTCATCTTGTTGGAGCTGAGATTCCAACTACAAAAACTCAATCTTTTCTTGTGCATCTAGTAAACAACTTTGAATTTTACAAAGAGCATTCTTGCTCATTTTTATCATATCATGAACATTTGAATGAATGAGGTTATTCAACAACTCTAATGCCTCATTGATTTTAGCCATTTTCAACAACTTAGGCTCAAAAAATGAAAGGGTGTTGGCTTCAACCGAAAATGCACCTGTTTACAATGTGATTCAATCTTCCTTTCAAACAAATACAAATGACTTCAAAGAACTTCCAACTATGGAATTCTCAAAGTACAAAATCTGTTCCTCAAATGATGGAGGAAAATTAACAACTTTTCCAACAACTCAAATTCTAATTGCAACTATGAATGAAGAAGCAATACAATGTCAGCTCAATACAATATTTCTGCAAAAATATGCAGCAAAAACACTTGTGCAAGAGGCCTTTAAGGCAGCTGATTTTTCTTTCTTCAAAGAGCTGTTTGACACCAAAAACAACTCGTCTTCACATCAATTTCTTCAGAAACTCACCTTTCTACCAATGCCACAAATCACAATGCAAATCTCACTTTTCTCTTCTATGTGTATAGTCCATGCCATTTCCTCATTTTCTTCAATTGTTGTTGTATACTTTTTCTCTTCCTCTCTCTCTCTCTCTCTTTTTTTTTTCAAAAAGGGATTGATTGAAATGGGAATTAATTAAAGGGAAGGGGAAAGCAAACTTAGGTAAGAATTTTTTATTTATTTTTTAATTATTATTATTATTATTATTTTTTAATTTTAATTTTAATTTTTTTTAATTATTTTAAAAGAAATTAATTAAAAAATTGAAAGGGAATGGAGGGGGGTTTATTAAGATGGGCGGAGGGGAATTAAATTTAAAAATAAAAAATAAATAAATAAAAATTAAAAAACGAATTGTGAGGGGGGGCCGAAGGGCCGTGGGAAAGGGGAGGCGGAAGTGTGGTGGGGAGGGCGGAGTAAGGGAAGGGAGGGCGGTGAGTAAGAGAGGGGCCAGTTGTGAGAGCCGAGAGGGTAGGGAGGTGTGTAAGCGGATGTAGTAGCAGTGAGGGGGTAGGGTGGGTAAGGGGAGTGGCGGGGTAGGGCGGGTAAGGGGAGCGATGTTGGAAGAGGGGGTGTGAGTGTTGGATGAGGGCTCGGGTGGAGTGATAAGGGGGAGCGATGTAGCGGGTGAGGGGGGGTGTGTTGGGAGGAGCGGCAGGAGCCATGGGATAGGAGCAGGCCGCGGGTAGAAGGGGAGGGGTGTGTTGACAGGATTGCAGCGAGGTGTGAGTGTCGAGTGGGAGCAGGGTGTCGTGAGGGTAGAGAGGTAGGAGCAGGCCGCGGGGGTTAGGGAGAGGAGGGGAATGTAGGGAACAGGGATAGAGGGCGGCCAAGTGTTGGAGCAGTGAGGGGGGTAGTGTAGGCGGGGTGGTAGGGATAGGTGTCGTAGGTGGGGTGTGGGGGGCCGCTGTTTGGAGCGGGTACAATGTTGGAAGGGTCGGCCAAATGTTTGTTTGTTTGTTTGTTTTTCTTTTCTTTTCTTTTCTTTTTTTCTTTTTTTTTTATGTTAAAACAGCAGAGAGGAAAGTAGGAGAAATGGATTTTTAGAGACAGTCGAATTTTAAGTAAGCAGTAATACACAGCAGATTGCAGAAATTGTCAATAAAACTCAGAAATTTTTCTAGTAGCCCAGCAGCAGAGAATTGGACAAATTGCAGAAATTTTTCTCAGGAAATGTGGCAGAATTTCGCCAGTAAAAACTCAGAAATCTTTCAGAGAATTGTTCAGAAAATTTCAGCAGTAAAAACCCAGAAACTGCAGAATTTTTTTTTGATGGAAAAACTCAGAAATTTTTCTTTCAAAAACCAACTTTGAAACACTATTCTCTAGCAGCTCTTCAATGCAGAAATTTAATAGGCAGAAATTGCATGAAGAAATTAGAATGAAAACCTTCAGATGCGTAGTGCTGCTCTTCTTCAAAACCACTTTCTGAATGCAGAAAAAATGTTAGCTGCAGAAATCTCTGAGTGCTGCAAAAACTATCAGAATTTTTGCAGATATGCACAAGCCATAAACACAAATGGCTCACTCAAAATTGAGCTGGTTATGAAATTCTCAACTCTGATACCATGTTAAACACCATTTTAAACACACACATGGTGTATGAGAAGAATAAACACACACACACAAGAGACTCAACACACAATGAAGGATAAGTGTGAGGCTTTCTTATTTTTTCCATTATACATGATGTACATTTATAATACAATGGTGTGACTCTTGGTTTCACATTCCAAGGTCACTTGGACTCCATTGTGACTTTTAGCATTCCAAACCTACCCATGTAGGATTAGGTGTTCCAACATAAATGAAAATAACTCTATGAAGCTCATTCAGAACATGAAATTGTTCAATTAATGATTAAGTTATCTAGCCTTGAATTGAAAAATGATGACCCTCTTGCTTTAGCATCAGAAGTAAGATCTATCATTCATGACATTAAAAATACTGGTGTAGAAGTTGACATACCTATCATAGCTTATATCAAGGCATTGTGTCCCACTTACTCACACTACATTGAGTCATTGCAAGCAAGTGGAAACCTCATGAATATCACCTTTTATTCCCTTGAGAAAAATTTTGCAGAAAGAGAGAATGCGTTTGGAAAGAAGACAACCCCTCTGTCTTCTGAAGAAGTTGTATGTTTCGCACATAGAGAGAAGAATCATGCTCAAGATTCTTCTAGAGGAAGAGGTGGCCGAAGAGGAAATTTCAGAGGAAGGGGGGCAGACAAGCTCAAAGTGAAAACTTTGATCTTCATTGCATACCCTGCAATAAAGATTGGCATGATGCATCTACATGTAAGTTGCCTTGGGATAGAATTGAGCAGAAAAGAAATCAAGAAAAAGGTAAAACTCATGACAGAGGAAAACCTAAAGCATCTGAATCCGCTCACTATGTTGTAGCACATTGTAACATTGGAGTAACTGAATACTTGTTTGATGCTTCACTTACTTCTTGGAGAAATGATTGGTTGCTAGATTCAGGAGCAACACGTCACATGACTTTTAGAAAATATTTTTTTGAAGAATTTATTGACAAGTTTGATGGAGCAGTATAATTTGCAGACAAATCTAAACTTAAGCCATCAGGGCTTGGCACAATCTTGCTTAAGTTGCATGGTCTTCCAGACCATCTTCTACATGTGGTTCTATACCTCCCTGAGTTGAGGAGAAACTTGATTTCCTTGGTCCACATCTACCATCAAGGACACTCCATTCACATGTTTGATGGCAAGGTATAGGTCAGAAAAGCATCAAATCTCTCACTTTTCATGAGAGGAATAGAATAAGGAAAACTCCCAAAGTTGCAAGGTACCTCTGCTCATGTGCAAATATTTTCATCCAACTCTCATTATGATGAAGGTACATTCCCATTAAGTTTTTTATGGCATGCTAGATTTGGACACTTAAATTATGACAACCTATCGTTGAAGAAAAATGGTGTTACTAGATTGCCTACAATTCCTAGGAAACTTAAGCAGTGTGATGCTTGTATTCTATGAAATCATAGCAAACAATCCTTTCATGATTGACATTCCAAAGCACATAGAAAACTTGAGCTTATTCATTCAAATTTATGTGGCCCCATTCATGTTGCTTCTGCAAATGAAAATAAATATATGATGACATTTATTGATGATTACACCATAATGTGTTGGGTTTACTTATTGAAGAACAAATCTGATGATTTTCAAGCATTCAAGAATTTTCGTGCATGGATTGAAAGTGATGGACAAACTCATATTGGCTCTTTGCACACTGATAATGGAAAATAATACACTTCAAACGAATTTGAAAACTATATTCGCCAAAATGGGATCAAATATCGAACAAATGTGCCCTATAATCCCCAAAAAAATGATGTAGCTGAAATATTGAACATGACAATTTCAAATATGGTTCGCTCCATGATGTTTTTCAAGAATGTAAAATTGATGTTTTGGGTTGATGCGGTTCTATGTGTTGTGTACAAAAATAATAGGTGTCCTTCTAATACAATAAAAAATAAAACTCCTTATGAAATGTGGCATGGCCACATTCCTTCAGTAAAGCATTTCAGGGTCTTTGGTTCCACCTGTTATGCTTTGATACTAAGGTACAAAGAAATAAACTTAGTGCGAGAAGTCGAAAACGTATCTTATTGGGGTATTCCAATACCTCTAAAGGATATCGCCTCTATGATGAAGTCAATAAGAAGTTTTTAGTAACTAGAGATTTCGTATTCCTTGAATCTTCCAAGACTAACGATGTTGTTGAGTGGAAACTTTTTCGCTTGGATAGATTTACACATGCAAATTCATTTCAAGAATTTGATAATCAGATTCCACATCTTGAAGGGTGGATTCCTATACTGAATCAATCTTTGGAATAGTCTTCTAAAGCACTCTCTCCCCCACATGAAGAGCCAACCACGGATGACACCTTGAATGATGTGATTGATAGAATTTGGAGACTAAATCTTGATTCAATCTCAACTCATTCCAATGAGCAGCCCGGGCCATCTTAGAAAGGTCCCCCAAAATGGTTGACAAAGACAATGGAAATTTTTCATCCCGATGAGGTTGGAAAGACAGGAACAAGAAGTTCAACCGGGAAAAATGAAGGTGATGTAGATGATTCTGATTCACCTATTGATATGGATTTTGATTTAAAATTGTGAATTGAATCTGTCTACAAATCTTGAACCAACTTCCTTCAAAGAAGCCACTTCTCATAATGAATGGGTCTACAAGAACAAGTACAAAGCGGATGGCTCACTTGACAAGCACAAATCCACACTTGTGGAAAAAGGTTTTTCACATAAAGAAGGGGTCGATTATGAGGAAAAAATTTCCCCCACAGCAAAATGGGCCACCATCCGGACACTCTTTGCCTTCGCAACTCAGAAGGGTTGGAAATTCCATCAGATGGATGTAAAAACCACCTTTTTGAATGGAGATCTAAAGGAGAAGGTTTTTATGTCACAACCAGAAGGGATTTTTGTGAAGGGCCAAGAACACAAAGTATGCAATCTTATAAAAACATTGTATGGCCTCAAGCAAGCACCATGAGCCTGGTATGAGAAATTAACTGAGCATCTTCTGAAACTTGATCTTGATGATGCAATTTTGTTTGTTAAGAAAGTTGGAAAAACAGTTGTATATCTTGTGGTGTATGTAGATGATCTTTTGATGACAGGGAACAATGAGAGTTATATTGAATCCATAAATAAGGTATTGAAGAAAGGTTTTGAAATGACTGATTTGGGCTATGTTCACTACTATCTTGGTATTGAAGTAGCTCAACATCCTAAATTTATACTCCTTTCTCATAAGAAGTACATTGGATATCTATTGAAAAAGTTTGGCATGGTTGAATGCAATCCTTTGTACACTCCAATGGAACAAAACTTGAAGCTCACATCCATTGAAGGGAAGGAATTTGAGGATGCAACGAAGTATAGACAACTTGTAGGAAGACTCATCTACCTGAATACTACGAGACCAGACATCTTATTTGTTGTTGGAATCATCTCTAGGTTTATGCAAAAACCTTGTGAAGGATATTGGTTTCCTGCAAAAAGAGTTCTAAAGTACTTGAAAGGGACTCAAGACTTTGGACTCAAATATACACAGGTGGGCGACTTTAGCTTGATTGGATACTCTGATTCTGACTTTGATGGAGACAAAGAAACTGGGGTATCTACTTCAGGTTATACTATGAGTCTTGGATCAGGAGCTGTCTCCTAGAGATCACGCAAACAATCAATTCTAGCAGATTCCACAAGTGAGGAAAAATATGTGGCAGCATCTGAAGCGACAAAGGAAATTGTGTGGCTCAGGAAAATCCTAGAATATTTGCAGATGAAACAAATGCATTCAACTCCACTCATGATCAACAACACTACTGCAATAAATTTGGCCAAGAACCCAAAGTTCCATGATCGAATGAAGCGCAATACAAAATACCATCTGATTCGACATCATGTTGAGGCCAAAACTATCCCTACGTCATTGTTCCACAAATGAGTAGACTGCAGACATCTTCACCAAAGCACTTGGAAAATAAAATTTTGAAAAATTCAGAACGATGCTTGGACTCACCAACATCCCTTCAGATTAAGGGGGGGAATGTTGACACCTAATCGTAAGGGATTGGGAGAAATTGTACATTAGTGTAAAATAGGAAATAAGGAAGTCTTTAGAGACATTGGGAAATGAATCTTGACAATCTCACCTCCATGTATTTATTCATGAGCACCCTTAATCTAATCTCACGATTCATTTTGTGGAGTTACCACCTAGCCTGACAGGATCTTTCTGCTTGTTATGACCCTTTCTTAACAACAATTTTACTTTTTGATGAAGAGACAATATGAGATTTTTCCAATCTAAAATGAGGGGTGGTTCTTCACCATCATCTTATTTAAGCATCGTTTGTTACTCACTCCACAATTTGTAGATTTTTATTGTTTTCTATGAGCCAAGGAGGAACTTCGATGAATTTGCGGGACTAATGAGTATTGTAAATTGGTAGGGTTTTCCCCTATTTTCTTGGTCTTTCCTTTTGCGTTGGTGGTAAATTTAGTGGCTAAATCATAATTATGTACAATTGTTTCATTTTATTTTTCTCTTGAAGTTTTTTCTTCATTGTCTCCACTTCTTTCTACAACTTTGGTGAATAAAATACTGTATCTTACATATGCAAGATGCTTTGAAAAATAATCCCTCATGATCAAATCATTGGGTAGGTTCAACATCTTTAGAGTTAAAAGTTCTTAGTCCTTCAGAAAATTCTACCAAATATGTGTAATTCTGCACTAAAACTCCCCAACTTTAATTGGTAATGAAATGAATTGCTTCTTCTTCTTGTTTTCAAATACGACTGGCTAAGAACAATATTTTCTACATACTTCTGCAATAAATTATCTATCACATAAAACCAAGGAGTAATAGTGGCCTATATTGAGAACCACAAAGTCGTATGTGTGTTGGTTGTCCTTTAATACATACACTTCTTTCCCTTTTAATAACTCTTTTGATTTTGAAGTTATCCCTTGTGGTTCATTTCCAATCAATATGTATTTAAATTCTTTAGCAAATTAATCATGGACAAGGTAGGATGGAAATGGTGTCTTATGTTTCCACAAAATAGGATATTAGAATTATACTAGCTCCAATTCAGGGTTCATGTTTCTCTTCAGAGGTAGGTTGTTAAATAGATTGGAAAAAATTATCACTGTCACTAAATATGTTGTCATGAAGAATCTCTGAGTCTTGAAATAATTTGCTAATTGGAAATAAATCTCATTTGAGATTACTTCTGCCAATTTGAAAGCAACATCCTTTCTAAAAGAAAATGTAATATACACAAGATTGACCTAGGTACATGATACGTCAATTTGTGTGCCATGATGTAGATGAATAACCAAGAGAAACCTCAATATGGCTATGGTAGTAGTGAAATACCCATAGTAGCGAGGTTGTATAGAACATGTGTAGATTGGAGCATGAATTCTTGAATGAAATTGATTTCGACACCCTAAGAGTTAATAAATGCAATATCGTATGGTAACTTTAGTTGCTTATTAGGGTTTGGTAACTTTGGCATCCTTCTAAAATCTCTAGGAGTGAATAGAATCAAATTCTCTCCTTATAAAGAAACTTTAACAGCCTTGGTCTTAGGGTTGAACTAATGGGAACACCAACAAACAATTTCTTTAAAATCAAATACCTTTGGAACAAATTTGGTTCTTGCAAGGTTTGTAATCCAAATTTTTCTATTTTTCTCCTCCTCACGTGTTAAGTTCAAACACCACAAATAAGGTGCAGTCTAGTGGAAGTTCTTATCTTTCTGCATGAGTGAATTAGTTGTACCCCCGCAAAAAGACTCCTTCTTCCTCTTACTCACCATATTGCTTTATCCTTCCAATGTACTTTGATATTTGTGACATGTAAAGTGAATCTTTATGAAACTCTTAGTTGTTTGACACTAAAATTATGGGTAGCATTTAGTAATACATCACTTGATCGTGTATTGTCTTCATTGGAACATGCGAGAGTAGTAATAGGACGTTAATAATGTATTGCTTGCCTTCAAATGGTGTATTGATGAATTTGAATGAAATAACTAAATATCAACACCCTTCCACCTTGGAGATTGGACTTACTTAATGAGCTTTAAATTTTCCTCGAAAGAAGTAAAGAACTATGATTTTCCATTAAGTACGACTTATAAGTAAAGAAGTCACTTTATTAGAGTATATTTCATGCCTTGTGTAGAAGTTGTATGTATTCAAAGAAAGAAGTGTTGGGGAATTAATGTGCAAAGCAATGGGATCTGAGGAATGCTGGTCAAATGAAGAGTTGGATGGGTGGGGTTTTCCACAAAGTTGTAGAGTATGGGACTATTACTTGAGGTAAAAAGTTGTGCACACAACTTTTGGAAAACAAATAAGTATGGGATTTGACAAGAGAAGAGGAAATTGTAAGGGATAAATAGTGATGATAATGATACATGAAAATGGGTCAACATATACTAGCTCCAACTGTGGTATAGTGACCCTCAATGGGTTGCTAAGAACCGAGAAGGCCTCGAATCAAGGGCATGGAATCAATTTTTTTCTTGAATTTACATGAACCAGCTGAAAATGAAAGAGGTTGAATATGTATTAATATTTACACTTCTATGATATAGAAAGGGCTTGACAGTCTTTAGGTGAAAAAAAATCAAGATGTTTCCCATTGAATAACATTTTTAAAAGTTGATCATCCATTCCTTCCAAGATATATGAATTGAAGCCATTCACTTTTTCTATCTGATAAGGTCCAATCCACAACACATCAAATTTAGTATGTATCATGGGTTTTTATTTGGATTTATTCCATAACAAAACAAGCCATCCTTTGGAGAATGCATTTTCTATAGTGCCTCTTTTGAAGTACATGGTAATTGTTTGTTATCTTCTTTTAATATTCCTAAAATCTTGCTCCCTTTGTTTTTCTAAGTGAATAAAATTGGGAACTATTTTTTGCATGCGTGTAATCCCTCATTCATGTCGTATTTGAGTTTTTTTAGCCAATACATTGAGTTTTGGCTGCATTGATAATCTTGCATCTTTTCCACATACCAAATGAAATTTGAATTGGATTGTACTATCTTTTGGAGTGATCATGCTAGCCCATAAATCATTCTACAACTTTTATGTCAATTCATTTTATTTTATTAGCAGTTGTTTTCTTCAAGATTTCTATCAAAATTTTATTGGTTGATTAAGCCAAGCCAGTACCTCGTTGATAATAATTAGAAGTTTGCCCCATTAGTATTAAAAAATTTGCACGGAAGTTTGTAAACTTTGAATCAATACATATTGATCGATTTTCCATTACAAAAAAAATTGGAACACTCATCCTTGCAAGAATTTTTTCTAAAAGGAATGTGAGGTGTTGTGTTTTTTCTTGCTTCATTGCTACTACTTCTAGGCACTTGAATAAATAATATGTTTCAGTTATGATGTATGTATATCAAAGCACTTAACTTAGGATTTATGGGACCAATAACATCCAAACGAAAAGGAGCTCCCAATTTTGATTGTCTTTACGATAATAACAACTTTTGTATCCTTTCCTAAGAAATTTTAATACGACATGCATTTTCTAATGACATCATGTACATCCCTAAGAATTGTAGACCATTAGAATCCAACTCCAAGAATTATATGAGAAGTTACTACTAGAGTAAAGTGTCCTCCATTAACACCTTCATGCATTTATTTGATGAGTTTGAAAGTCCTTAAATGGGAAAGACATCTTAATGGTATTTCATCACGATTCCTTATGAATACTACCCAGATACTAGTATATAATCATTGGAATTAATTTTAAGTATTCTTATTTCCTTACTTGTCATTCCCTTTGGGAATTATCTCAACTTTAAATCAAATATAATATCCTTGTTCCATAATGATTTCAATAGTGATTCATCCTAATCTCTCCCATTGACTGAGTCAAAAATTACTACTTCAGTTCCCGTGATCAATATACATAGCCCTTTCCCTTTCACATCTTTTAATGGAAGTTATTGCAATATCATATGCTTGTAGTTTCGCTAACCAATTAGCACATTTTCCTTCTTTGAGTTGTCGTCTCAACATCGTTTTGATCGACATATTTTATGAAATGAAAAATGGGCTATATTAATGCATATGTTTGTCCTTACAATAAGGAGTATTTCAACTCACGATCTTGCAAAGATTTACTCATAAATGAGATTGGATGTTCTTCCTGTTATTCTTTCTCCCGAGTCAAAACCACAGTTATGGCTAATTCTTATGTAAACAAGGTTGATGAGCACTCAAGCTCAAACAAATGTTGATTTTATATCTGAGAAATCCTTTTGTATATCATCTGCCCATTCAAAATTTTCAAACTTGTTGATAAGGCTGACAATTGAAGCATAGTTTGGCAGAAATCTATGACAAATTTTATCTTCCCAAAGGATTATTGAACTAACTTGTGACTTTTGGGGAGCTTTAACTTTACTATAGCTTTGACTCTTTCAGGATCTATGTATATTCCCTTCTCACTTACAAGGTGGAGAAGTAATTTACCTTTAGATACCGCAATTTTTTTTTTTTAGGATTGAGTATATTCCATATAGTTTACATATTTAGAAAACCATTTTTAAATGCGATAAATGAAATGTTCTCAGCTTTTAGTAGACTAGTGTATCATCCTGTAATCAACCATTATTTTTCCAATCATTTCCTTGAATGTGTTATCACAAAATTGCTTCTGATGGGCTGCTAACCAGACAATCTCATGTAACTGTTTCAAACCAATCTTGTAACCGAGGCTTAGCCTCCTCAGTCTGAGAGGGCTCTCTCAAGGGTTAATGATATTGAATAAAGATGTAGATGGCTAACTCTGTTTTAGGAAATAACTTGCTTATGATGAGTGTAGGTTGAAAATAATATCAGTATGTAAACATTGGGCTTATGGAGTCAACATTTTCAGTGATTCAGTGAGTTCACTTGACATGGAAGCTGAGGCAGGTAAGAATTTTTAGTAGTAGGACACACACACATGACCAGGAAAATACACAGTCAATTCATATATAAAGGAAGTCAGAGCATTGCATGAATGAATTATGAGTATTATAAATGAATACCACTGCAAATGAGATACATAAAAAGGTATATATAAGATAGGTAAGCACTAAAAACTCATTCAGAATCTCAGGTTGTTCAAGTAACAAATATTTGTATTGCTGAAACAGTCAATTTACAATAAGCTGCAATTTTTCCAAAAATCTCCAACCCTTGACAAATTTGACTCAATGGCCTTTAATAGATTTGTTACATCATGAGATGATATTCCTCCTGGCTAGATTCATCAAATTTTTGCCTACTGACACCTTGCATAACCATAAAACATCAACTTAATGACAAAAAGACCGCGATCCTACTTGACATTCCTTTTCCTAATAGGACTAAAACTACTCATTATTGCCTTTAACAACCTTATCCTCTGAACTAATTACATTATTTGACAAGTATGTTTTCACATGTTCGAATTGAGGTGATGGGATTCTTCACTTTATGACCACTTAACTGACCTCCTCTAAAACTGGAAACAAAAAACCTATTTTTTAGGCAAATGGTCTTCTTCGTCCATGAATGCTTTGGCTGCCAATTTATCTTCAATTCGTGCTCTTTGAGTGCTGAATAATTTCTTGCCATGGTCTTTAACACTTTAATAATCTCTAGATGTCTGAAAATGCTCCAAAACCTCCTAAAAAGGCTCAAATATAGTACACTACGAAAGTAAGGCAGTTTCGTAGCGTACATTCGTAGCGCTACAGAACATGCCCTTTACCCTCGAAATTTTTGATTCTTTCCTTTTGCATAGTCTTCATCATCATTAGACATATCTCCCACACCAATTTCACCTCTTAACAGTAGCCAAGACTGTTTCAAAAAGTAAAAAGAGCAGCTGCAGTAGTTTCGTAGCGTTTTTCTACCCTTCAAGCCCAGACACGCTATGAAACTGCTGAAAAGTGCTGAAAATCTAGATTTTTGTATAATTTTGAAAACTGAACCCTGTAAGTGCCAAAATCTTATCTCTAACATGTCATTAGCCTTTAAAAACCATAAAAAACTCACCTTATGATCCTTGAGGCATTTCTTCCTCATTTATAATTGGTTGAGCTATTGGCTTTTCAAGCACTATCCTTTTAAGACCTTTTTTTTCTAACTCTTCATGAATGAGTTCAATTTTCTCCTGAAGGTATTTAATTTTTCTTTCAATATTCTATTGGTGGCTTTCAACTGTGTGTTCATCCTCCTGACATGTTTGGCCTCTTTCCTTGTTGGAATGGTCCATTTGATGAGCTGTTGTGTGTTAGCCAAAGTCTTGAAGACAGTGTCAACCTGTTCTTCCCAAATTTCCTTCATCTTTTCAAATTGAATATTCTCTACACTGTGTTTCCTTGCTTCTCTTTTCATAACAACAATTTCATGATTGGCCAATTTCAATTTTTCTTCAAGGAGTTGCAACTCTGTTTTATCCATCACCTTATCTTTTCCCTTCTTTAATTTTTTGATTGTATCTTTCCTTGGAGGTGATGAAAGGTCAATAATCTCTTGAGTTGACTGAGTTGTGTCGATAGGTGGTTGAACTTATTTACTGCTCTCTAATAGCTTCCTAGCATGCCTTGTCATAGGCTTTCTTGCTTGGAACATGAAACATACATCTTCCCCCTCAAATTCTAATTTCTTTGCAGATTTAGCCTTTTTTAACTTCTGCCCACCTTCCTCTATAAACTTAGCTTGGACAATAGGAGTTTCCTCTATGTCAATGGCATGTAAAATATCTTCTAGATTTCCCTTAGCTTCTTATCTGTCTTCTACAGCCACTGTTTTTTATTCTAAAACCACTGTTTGGCTCCTTGTCATCCTTTTGGTTCCTTGTTTACTAACATTTTATTTTTGTTTTGTAGGTTTGACCACTTTTTACTTATGTTTTGCAGGTGGGACACTTGTTGTGTCAAGACTCTGCATTTTCTCTGGCTCCTTCATAATTTGCTCATTTGGTTCTACTCTTGAAGGTTCACTTGGTTCTGCTACCAATGGTTCCCTGTGTTCTGCTTCTAATGGTGATGGAATTCTCCTAGGCTTAGGAGTTCTTAAAGGAGTAAGAGCATCCAGCTCAAAACCACTAACAAAAAAAAATGAGGAGCAGTCTTTTCCTAACCTTGGAAGTTCATCTAAGACCAATAATTTCATTAAAATAAGATGAAATAAAGAAGTCTCACTCCCCTCTGACTTTGCTTGGACCTTATCTACCATTTTTGACAAACTTCTATGTAAATAGAAAGGTAGATCAAGGGAAATGAATGATATGAGTACACTTTGTGGTATCTCCCTTCACAAGTAAAGTACTTTTGGATGATGACCAGCAAGTTTGAATAGTTGTCTTTTATGTAACTCCCTGGAATAGCATTGGTGAGATCCATTTCAGTATGTCCAGGCTTCATGAACTCTTTGCACTGCTCCATGTTAAACTTGAAACCTTTGAACCAGTTCTCCTGACCTCTTGGAATCTTTGTAGTAGCAACAATAACCTCTGGTATGATGGAAAATTTGAGAATTCCCACTTTAGTGGTTGTTCCACTGAAATTCAAAGAAAACTCCTTGGACACCTGTGTATGACAGCCTTGTAATTTCTCACAAAACTATAGGCAACCTACTCTTCTGAAGGCTTCTACTACTGTTGGGTCTTCATTGAACAAATTCATGTCTGCAAGTTCATATTTCAGGCATTGGCCACCCTTGTTAGTCCTCCTTTTCTCTGCCATGGTTTCTTCAATGTCTTCACAATCTTGCTTGATGAATTGCAGCCTCACTTGATGATGCTCAATGTAAACCTTTTAAAACACTAGCCACAGCTTTGGCTTAGTGCACTAGCTCTCTAGAGCTCAATATCACACAAGAAGGAATGGGAAATAAGAAATGACAAAATTAGGAAAGGGTTTGAGTTTTTGATGTCTCTTCTTGACCTTATAATGACTCATACATACCTAAACTGATCATGATGACTGCAGACCTGAGCATGTACCTTGGATTTGTCCCTCCATGACTCGAATGGCATCTAACCTACTCATTCCGAATGATTTTCTGACACCTAACAGCTAGACTGACAAGATAGACAGAAAACCATGCTTTCGTATCGTTTTTAGTGTAAATTTAACTATTTTCGCTACGAAACTATTAGCAGTTTCGTAGCGAAAAGTGACTTTTCATAGTGTATTTCACTATGAAACTGTGGTTTCTTGGCTAAATTGGCACTTTCGGTACAAATACCTTGGAAATTGAAATTAGTGAGAAAATGATGAATGATGTGACATGAGGGAGTTTAAAAATGATTGGGTTTAGACCTTAGGGTAAACTTAAACAATAAAAAATTAATATTTCCCTTGACCAAACTTAAAAATGAATCTTACAACCCTATTTTGACACATGAACCTATTTAACCTTGTGAAAATGATGCTTCATTTTTTTGAGTGATAACAATGGCTCCACTTGGGATGGTTTGCCCCATTGGTACACCAAAGAACCAGTAGTTCCAGTTCTGCTATCCATCTTCTTGGAAAAACTAAATTTTTTTTAAACTTCCAAGCTTTCTCTTCAAACTCTAATGGCTTTCACCTTGAGCTCAAGCTTGATGATTTCAACTTGTCATTATTAGCAGAAAAACACATAAAATGGAATATTTACAATGGAATGAATGATCTGCAGATTTTAAGAAGAATAGTGCTTTAAAAACCTAGCATTGACAGGCCCTCCAGCACATGGTTGTCCGTCCATCTCCTACAAAATGTAAGTGTTGTTCCCATGGAATGCAGCTAATTTGAATGGACCTTTCCAGATGTTCTCAAACTTACCATGTTTGCACTTCTCTTCAATCTTGGCCTCCCATTTCAAAACCACATCTTGGATTTGAAAATTTTATTCCTTGACCTTTTTGTCAAATGTCTTCTTGATTCTATTTTGATATTGTTGATTACTGTTGTAGACTTCCTCCCTCTTCTCTTGCAAATCTATCATCTGATTGATCCTTCTCTGAATTGCATTTGGCTCCTCCTCCAATCCTTGTAGTAGCTTCATGACAGGCATTCCTAAGGATGTAGGAAAAATAGCCTCAACCCCATATACCATCTCATAAGGTGAAATTCCAATTGACCTCATTGTGCACACTCTATCAGCCCATAGAGCATACTTTAGCTTCAAATTCCATGACTTCTTATTTTCCTGCAACACCTTCTTTATAATCCTCACAATGCTCTTATTAGAAGATTCGGCAAGACCATTCCCTTGTGGATAATATGCAGTAGAATGCCCAAGAGTAATATGATATGATGACAAAAACTAATCAGCCTCTCAGACTTAAATGCTTGAGCATTATCAGTAATGATCTTCATAGGACAACCAAATCTAGACAATATATTATTCTCCAAAAATGAAATGATAACAAAATCATTTCCTTGCCTAGTTGGGATTGCTTCAATCCATTTGGTAAAATAGTCAGTTGCTGTCAGAATCCAGCGATGCTGAACTGATGATGATGGATGAATTTCACCAATAAAATCTAGCCCCCACTGTTGAAATGGCGCCTCAACATAAATAGGCATAAAAGGTAAAGGCACAAGCTTCTTCTTACCATAAAAAATCTAGCATTCATGGCAAGCAGCAATCTTTTTGTAGACATATTTAAACATTGTAGGCCAATAGTACCCTGCTCTGAGAATCTTGTTTACTGTAGCCTTCCAATAATGATGACCTCCACAATCTCCTTTGTGGAACTCCTCAATCACTTTATCAACCTCCTCTTCCAACAAACAATTCAACAAAATACCATAGGTATCTTTCCAATACAGATTTTTGTCAATGATGCAATGCCTTAATGATTTTAGCTTCACAAATCTTGCCTTGGATTTTGTCAGCTCAGCAGGTGCTCTATGATGATGTAATACAAAAACTATGTCTTTGTACCAATCTGAAATGATGTAATTTTCTTCAATGGGGATAAGTTCTTCCTCTTCATCTGAAATTTCTGATATTTCTGCAATTAAATTCATGTCAAAGACAGTCAAAGTTTGACTGTGCCATCAGCTTTGCTAGACCTTGTCCTTTTACCAATTTTGTTGGATTGATCTCTATATCATTTTCCATCAAGTTAGCAATCCACTTCCCTCTCTTACCATGAGGGTTAGCTTCAGTTCGGATGTCTTTCACAACAACATTAGGAACAAAAGCTATAATATTAGAATGCAGAATGTAAATTCTAAAATATTTGATGGCCTTAACCACGGCATAAGCCTGCTTCTCTAAGATGTTGTAATTCAGCTCTGAGTTAGCTAATGTCCTACTAAAAAATGAAATGGGTTGCTCAGTACCTAGTTGTCCTTTCTGCAACAAAAATCCAACAATTTTATTTTCTGATGCAAAAGTAAAAACCAGAAATTCTTTTGAGAAATCCGGGCTGATCAACATTGGTGCTTGGGTGAGTGCCTTTTTGATCTCCTCAAAAGAGTGATTTGCCTCTGTTGTCCACTTGATGTCAACTTCTTTCTTCAGCATCCTTGTTATGTCCTTTACAATCTCAGCAAAATTAGGAATAAACCTCCTCGCAAAATTTACCTTTCCAAGAAAAGACTGAATCTCCTTTATGTTTCTAGGAAAATCCACTTTCTGAATTGCATTGACCCTGTTTGGATCAATTTTAATCCCATCTTTAGAAATAATGTGTCCAAGTAATTTACCTGAAGTTAAAGCAAAAATACTTTTGGTGGGATTGAGAGAAATGCCAAACCTTTTATACTTCAGCATAATTTTTTCTAGATGCTTGAAGTGATCTTATTCCCTCCTTGAGAAGATTGTTATGTCATCAAGATAAACAACCACCATCTTGTCCTTCTCTTCAGTAAAAGCAATATCCGTTTCCCTTTGAAAGGTAGCTCCTGCATTCATGAGACCAAATGGCATCTTGGCATACATGAATGAGCCCCATGGTGTAGTAAAGGTTGTTTTTTCCTGATCATCCAGATGCACAAGTATCTAATTATAACCTGAAAAACAATCAAGCATAGACATCTTTTGCGAACCAACAATGTTCTGCAAAATTTGGTCCATCTTTGGGAGAGGGTAGTTTTCCTTTAGAGAGGCTTTGTTCAAGTTTCTGAAGTCAATGCATATTCTGATTTCTCCACTCTTTTTTCTGACTGGAACCAAGTTTGCTAGCCACTTTGAGAATCTAATTGGAACAATGATTTTGGCATCAAAGAGTTTATTGATTTCCTTCTCAACCAGAGGCATGAGAAGTGGATTAATCCTCCTCAACTTCTGCTTGAAAGGCTTTTCATTTTATTCAACGGGAATAGTATATTGAATGATAGTAGGGTCATACTTCTTCAAATCAGCATAACTCCAAGCAAAAACATCTATGAACCTTTTCATCATCTCAATATATTTATGCTTCATATCAACTGAAAGAAACTTTGAAATTTTAATCATTTTTGGCATAGCTACTGTACCAAGGTTACAACTCTCTACCTCTTCATCATCAGCTTGTAACCTAGGAGATTTGAACACATCATTTTGATCAAAAAGCTTCTCAAGGGGTATGAGGCCTTTGGGTATAGAATTATTCTTGAGTTGTAGCACTTTAGAATTTCCCTTAGATTCAAAAAGCATGTTTTGCTGATCTACTTCTGTATTTTCAAACTCTTCTTTCAGCTCAATAAATTTCTTAACTTGTTGGTCATCCTCAAAGACTTGCCAATGGATAATTTTATCAGGGATAGCTAGTCTATGGTGAGCCTCAACCTCATATTTTTCAGTGGAATGTATGGGAATGATGAAAAGACTTGCGGAGACAGCTAGGGAGTCAGCAATGGATTTTTGGTCCCTAGTCTTAACAATGAATGAATGTTCTTGAAAATTTTCCAACATGTCCATGACTAAGTTTCTGTATGCCCTCATTCTCACATACTTTGTTTGATACACACCTTCAACTTGTTTAATGACTAATTCAAAATCTCCAAAACAAAAATCTTTTGAGCACCTATTCTTTTCAAAACTTCTAAGCCCAAAATCAAAGATTCATACTCAGCCATGTTATTTATGCAATCAAAATTCAGTTTGGAGGAAAAGAACTTACTTTCATCATTTGGACTCGTGATCCAAATCCCTACTCCTGCCCCCTCTCTTCTTGCTGATCCATCAAAGTGAAACAACCACCAACCTTCCGCCTTCTCATCATTGATTTGTTGATCTTCTGCTTGTTGGTTTTCTATCTGCTAAATTGCAGATTGCTGATTTTCTGCCTTCTTTTCATCCTCTGCCTCATCAGTCAACTCATTGAAAAAAATAGCAGATCCAAGTTCAATATTAAGAGCATAAATTGGAAATTTCTGAGGTTTATCTTTACTACTCATCATGTAAGCCATTCTTATCTCTCTATACAGTCTCCTTTGCTCACCAACAATAGGAATGGTGGCATAAGTAAGGTCCATATGCATTGTACCTTTGATTTTTGCTGCCCATGACCTTGGTAATAACATGCCAAACTTTGGTGGAATGTCTGCTACCACAATTTCAATGACCACTGTCTTGGCAGGGACTTGTGTAAGACCAACAACAACATATTTGATTAAACCAATGCACTGAACTCTTTTTGAATCAAAAGAAAAAAAAAATTCCTTATATGGTCTAGTAATTTCTAACCCCATCCTCTCCATGATTACTTTAGGCATAATATTGTGAGAAGCCCCTGAATCCAACATAGCATTATGTAATGTCATATCATGAATGCTAAGGCTAACATAAAAAGGAAGCACCTCATCATTCTGCTTATATTCTAATATTGGACCCAAGTATATGGTTGGATGATCCTCTTGAATATTCAATATATCAGCAACTCCTGGTTGTGAATTCGACATTTTCACAATCTTACTTCTATATCCATTTTCCTTGAGAATTTCTCCAAAAGGTATTGGTATCTTGATCTTAGAAATTTCACCCTCCAAACTGAAAACAAAAGCAGATTTTTTAGTTTCTTTGATAGGAGGAGGAGGTGGTGTATCTTTCTTACCTTCAGTAGCTTTGGGGGTATCTTTCTTAGGTTGTGTTTTGTTTGCAATGATTGAGACATTTCTATTTCTGAGATTGTATTGTTTCCGCATCTCAAAAATTACATGTTGATACCCTTTAAAATAATCAGAGGGTTCCTCTCCCTTATTCACTTCATAATCTGACTCATCATGTTCCTCCTTAGTCAAGAAAATTCCACACATGTCTTCATCTAGACAATGAATAGACTCTTCTGGAATTTCAGGTTCATCATCTTCACCAACTAAGTTATGCTAAAAAGGAGGTCTCACTGGAGGGTCAGGCTACTGATTTCTGTTTTCCCTTGGCCTTTGCTAATTTTGAGGTATTCTTAATTGAGGATTTCTAAAATGAGGCTCATGTTGTGCAGGAGGAGCAGAGGTATTCCCAAGGGTAAGCCTATCCATCAATTTTTCCATTGTCTTCATCATTGAATCAAATTTGTCATCAGAGGTGGAAGGCTTATCTTCTTCTTTCAACTTAGTCTTACCCATCTTGGACTTTTTTGCTGCTATCATATTAACCTCTACCTTCACTGCATCATTCTGCATTTCAGCAAGTGAAGGGAATTATCTCTCTCTTATCAGTATAGAAAAGTCATAATCAAAAGCTTCAGCATATCTCATCTGAGCTAAGGCTTGTGGAGGTTTTAAATGGGCAGGAATAGAGTCATAAAAAATTTTAAATCTTTTTGAAAAGTTTTGGACAATTTCATCAACATCTCCTCTTAAACTATTGTACTCGGCGAGGGCTTGTACAGGATTGTTTCTATTTCCCCACTTCCTCAAGAAGCTATCTTCAAGATCATTCCAATTATGAATGCTTCTAGGAGTAAGGGATTTGAACCACTTCCTAAATTCACCAGTAAACCTCTAAGAAAACAATCTCAACTTGACATCCTCATGGTCAACCTCCTCCCTGTCTATAAAATCATTAAATTGGTCTACATGTTCTTCAGCTGTAATCTCTTTATCACTTCCCCAGTTTTTATTCTAATAGAGTATTTTCTAGGAAGGGCATGTAGGACAACTGGAAGAACAATAGAAGAATTTATAGCAGGTGCAGTAGGTGGAGGAGGTACATTTCCGGCCATGGTGAATGGGACTCTGGTAGTTTTAGGGAAAGCAACACTGGAGGAAGAGGAACTGTTAGGAGGAGGAATGTTTGGTCTATGTTTTCCACTGACAATTGAACTCCAATCGCGAAGAGGAAAGCCATTTTTACTTCTCAACAAGATTTCAAAAGGGTCAAGATCCTTCAACCTATCTAAAGACTCTCTTTCCAACAGCAACTCAAAAGTGACTACTTCCTAAAACTCTTCTTTATCTTTTTGTGTTACTAAGGCCGAGGTATCAATACCTCTCCTATGTAGGTCTAAGACAATTTCAGTTAATTATTTTTTCACTTTCAGACCTAAAAAAGACTTCCTCAATTTTATGATCAAATCTTTTCTCTTCAAGAATTCTTAAAACTTCAGAGGACAAGGATTTTGTATGTAATGGAGTACCTGATATTTCAGAAATGCCTTGACTGCCTCTAGAGATGGTGTTTGTATTGTCCACGATGGTAGGTGAATCTGGGTCAGGATTACTCCTCGTGTATCTCCTTCTTGAAGCCGCCTTTGATCATATGAATTTTGAATGGATTCACCAAGGTAGATGCAGCCTCGATCAACTTCTGAGCTCCCGCTACCTTCAGAAGTTCAGCTTCAAAATTTTGGGAAAGTATAATGTTCAGTCTCCCGGCAGACGCACCAAAATGTTATCACAATTTGCTTCTGATAGGCTGATAATCAGAGAATATCATGTAAATTTTTCAAACCAATCTTGTGACTGAGGCTTAGCCTCCTCAGTCTGAGAGGGCTCTCGCAAGGGTTAATGATATTGAATAAAGATGTAGATGGCTAACTCTATTTTAGGAAATAACTTTCTTATGATGAGTGTAGGTTGAAAATAATATCAATATGTAAACATTGGGCTTATGGAGTCAACATTTTCAGTGATTCAGTGAGTTCAGTTGACATGGAAGCTGAGGAAGTTAAGAGTTTTTAGTAGTAGGACACACACACATGAAACAGGAAAATACACAGTCAATTCATCTATAAAGGAAGTCAAAGCATTCATGAATGAATTCTGAGTATTATAAATGAAAACCATTGCAAATGAGATATATAAAAGGTATAGATAAGATAGGTAAGCACTAAAACTCATTCAGAATCTCAGGTTGGTCAAGTAACGAACCTTTGTATTGTTGAAACAGTCAATTTACAATAAGCTGCAATTTTGCCAAAAATCTCCAACCCTTTACAAATTTGACTCAATGGCCTTTAATAGATTTGTTACATCATGAGATGATCTACCTCCTGGCTAGATTCATCTAATTTTTTCCTAATGACACCTTCTATAACCATAAAACATCAACTTAATGAAAAAAAGACAATTATCCTACTTGTCAGTCATTTTCCTAATAGGACTCAAACTACTCATTATTGCCTTTAACAACCTTATCCTCTGAAGTAATTACATTCTTTGACAATTATGCTTTCACATGTTCAAATTGAGGTGATGGGATTCTTCACCTTATGACCACTTAACTGACCTCCTCTAAAACTGGAAACAAAAACCCTGTTTTTTAAGGAAAATGGTCTTCTTCTTCCACGAATGCTTTGGCTACCAATTTATCTTCAATTCGTGGTATTTGAGTGTTTAATAATTTCTTTTCATGGTCTTTAACACTTCAATAATCTCTAGATGTCCAAAAATGCTCCAAAACCTGTTAAAAAGGCTCAAATATAGTACGTTGCGAAAGTAAGGCAGTTTTGTAGTGTACATTCGTAGCGCTGCAAAACATGCCCTTTACCGTCAAAAATTTTTATTCTTTCCTTTTGTGTAGTCTTCATCATCATTAGAAATATCTCCCACACCAATTTCACCTCTTGAAAGCAGCCAAAACTGGTTCAAAAAGTAAAAAGAGCAGCTACAGTAGTTTCGTAGCGTTTTGCTGCCCTTCAAGCCCAGGCATGCTACGAAACTACTGAAAAGTGCTGAAAATCCATATTTTTGTATAATTTTGAAAACTTAACCCTGTAAGTGCCAAAATATTGTCTCTAACATGTCATTAGCCTTTAAAAACCATAAACAACTCACCTTATGGTCCTTGAGGTATTTCTTCCTCATTTATAATTGGTTGAGATATTGGCTCTTCAAGCACTGTCATTTTAAGACCTTTTTTCTCTAACTCTTCATGAATTAGTTCAAGTTTCTCCTGAAGGTCTTTAATCTAGTGTTTCAATCTTCTGTTGGTGGCTTTCAACTATGTGTTCATCCTCCTGACATGTTTGGCCTCTTTCCTTGTTGGAATGGTCCATTTGATGAGCTGTTGTGTGTTATCCAAAGTCTTGGAGACAATGTCAACCTGTTCTTCCCAAATTGCCTTCATCTTTTCAAATTGAATCTTCTCTACACTGTGTTTCCTTTCTTCTTTTTTCATAACAAAAATTTCATGATTGGCCAATTTCAATTTTTCTTCAAGGAGCCACAACTTTGTTTTTTCCATCACCTTCTCTTTTCCCTTCTTTGATTTGTTGACTGTATCTTTCTCTGGAGGTGATGAAAGGTCAATAATCTCTTGAGGTGACTGAGTTGTGTCAGTAGGTGGTTGAAATTCTATGTTGTTCTCTAAGATATTCCTAGCATGCCTTATCATAGCCTTTCTTGCTTGGAACATGAAACCTACATCTTTTCCCTCAAATTCTAATTTCTTTGCAGATTTAGCCTTTTTTTAACTTTTTCCCACCTTCCTCTATAAACTCAGCTTGGACAGGAGTTTCCTCTATGTCAATGGCATGTAAAATATCTTTTAGATTTCCCTTAGCTTCTGCTCTGTCTTTTACAGCCACTATTTTTTCTTCTAAAACCACTGTTTGGCTCCTTGTCATCCTTTTGGTTCCCTGTTTACTAACAGTTTGTTTTTTTTTGCAGGTTTGACCACTTTTGACTTCTGTTTTGCAGGTGGGACACTTGGTGTGTCAATACTCTGCATTTTCTCTGGCTCCTTCATAATTTTCTCACTTGGTTCTACTCTTGTAGGTTCAATTGGTTTTGCTACGAATGGTTCCCTTTTTTCTACTGCTAATGGTGATGGAATTCTCCTAGGCTTAGGAGTTCTTGAAGGAGTAAGAGCATCCAACTCAAAACCACTAACAAACAAAAATGAGGACCAGTCTCTGCCTAACCTTTGAAGTTCATCTAAGACCAATAATTTCATTAAACCATGATGAAATAAAGAAGTCTCACTCCCCTCTGACTTTGCTTAGACCTTATCTGCCATTTTTGACAAACTTGTATGTAAATAGAAAGGTAGGTCAAGGGAAATCTTACTAGTAAAGTGCAGAAGTAATTTGAAATGATATGAGTACACTTTGTGGTATCTCCCTTCACAAGTAAAGTACTTTTGGATGATGAGCAGCAATTTTGAATAGTTGTATTTTATGTAACTTCTTGGAATAGCATTGGTGAGATCCATTTCAGTATGTTCAGGCTTCATGAACTCTTTGCACTGCTCCATGTTAAACTTGAAACCTTTGAACTAGTTCTCCTGGCCTCTTGGAATCTTTGTAGCATCAGCAGTAACCTATGGTGTGAAGGACAAATTCAGCATTCCCACTTTAGTGGATGTTCCACTGAAATTCAAAGCAAACTCCTTGGACACTTGTGTATGACAACCTTGTAATTTCTCACAAAACTGTAGGAAACCTGCTCTTCTGAAGGCTTCTACTACTGTTGGGTCTTCATTGATCAAATTCATGTCTGCAGGTTCATATCTCAGGCATTGGCCACGCTTGTTAGTCCTTCTTTTCTCTGCCATGGTTTCTTCAATGTCTTCACAGCCTCGCTTGATGAATTGCAGCCTCACTTGATGATTTGCAGCCTCACTTGATGATTTTCAATGTAAACCTTTAAAAACACCAACCACAGCTTTGGCTTAGTGCACTAGCTCTCTAGAGCTCAATATCATGCAAGAAGGAATGGGAAATAAGACATGACTGAATTAGGAAAGGATTTGATGTTTTGATGTCTCTTCATGACCTTGTAATGACTCATACATACATAAAGTGATCCTAATGACTGCAGACCCGAGCACATACCTTGGATTTATCCCTCCACGACTCGAATGGAATCTAACCTACTCATTCCCAACAATTTTATGACACCTAACAGCTAGACTGACAAGACAGACAGAAAACCGCACTTTCGTAACATTTTTGGTGTAAATTTGGTTGTTTTCGTTATGAAACTATCAGCAGTTTCGTAGCGAAAAGTGACTTTTCACAGTGTATTTCACTACGAAACTATGGTTTCTTAGCTAAATTGGAATTTTCGGTACAAAAACCTTGGAAATTGAAATCAGTCAGAAAGTGATGAATGATGTGACATGAGGGAGTTTAAAAATGAGTGGGTTTAGACCTTAGGGTAAACTTAAACAATAAAAATTTAATATTTCCCTTGACCAAACTTAAAAATGAATCTTACAACCCTATTTTTGACACATGAACCTATTTAACCTTGTCAAAATGATGCTTGATTTTTTTGGCTGATAACATAATGCATGATGCATCGCTCTTTTAAATGTTGCCCCTGCATTTTTCAAACCAAATGACATCAAACATAAGCATGTATTACTTAGGGTATGGTGAATGTTACCTTATGTCTACCTTCATTAGCAACCAATATTTTATTGTATCCTGGAAATCCATCAAGCATTAACATTATTGCATATCTCTAACTTATTGTAACAATATCTCCACATTTGGAAAAGGATAATTATCTTTGAGAGAAGACTTATTGAGATCAAAAAAATCAATGCAAAATTAGATTTCTCCATTGTTTCTTCTAACTACAACAAGGATGGAAATCCACTAAGAGTGCATGCTTGCAAAAATGGTTCCTACATTTTCCATCTCCTCAATTTCCAATTTGACCAATGGCTTCAACTTATGATTAATTATTATTGTCTTTTATCTTATCGACTCAACCCCTTCTTTTAGTGGAAAGGCATGTTGTGTAATTTTCTTACCATCTTCCTTTAAGTATTGATAGTTCCAAGCAAGAATATCTTGGAATTTTTTAACAATCTTATATACTAGTTAATTTCCCATTAAGTGAGAGTGCTTCCTAAGTTCACCAATTTCAACTTTTGTGGACTTCCAATGTTAACTTTTTTAACTTCACGAATATTTTGATAATTTATTATTTTGAACTTGGTAATCTCGAGAAAAAAGAGACTCGAGACATACTAGTATTTTGTACAATATTCTAATATCACTTCTTCTTCATTATCTTGTTTAACAAGGAAATCAACAATATGTTCTTCATTATCGAATATCTGCCAATATTCTTCATTATTTGGGATAGATGGTAAGAATATAACTTGAACGTGAAATGAATTATAAGTCAATTGTGGATCAAATAAATAAGTTGATGTTTCCAAAGCATCATCTTTCTGATTTTCTTTCCTGGAAACAAACAATATATTCAAAGAATTAAATTTTGGATTAATTATGAAACCCTCTCTGCATAAGCCTTTATCTTATTATTCTTAGTGTTATATTTCTTGTGAATCTAATTAAAAACCAATTTAAAGTTTCCAATAACCATAATTTTTTAAATTATCTTCTCATGGGAAAGTAACAAACCATGAATTAATGCTTCATATTCGGTCTCATTATTGGTACATTCAAATTGCAAATGAAAGGCATTTGCAAGACGTTTTACTTGAGGATTTGTTAACATCACTCCAGCTCCCAATCTGGCAATTGAATAAACATCATCAAAGAACTTTGTCCAAAACCCTTGAATCATATATTTATTTCTTTTATTTACATTATTTACATCACTTAATACATCTTAGTTTCAATTAGTGACGTCAATATAATTCACTACCACTTCGATTTTGTTCTTCTTAAAGAGGACTATATTTTTTTGTTCACAAGGAATATTTGTTAATCGACCTTATATTTTATCCAGGGGATAAAAAATATGCTCCAAAAAAAAAAAAAATCCCAAATTATCCTGAAACAGACGTGAAATCATAGATCTCGTTGTTTTGATTCCAACGACACTTGAGTCGCATCAATCTGACACCGTATGAGGAAGCTATCGCGTTCTGGAGTTTTTTCCAAATAACTAAAAAGTCAACTTGCAGGGTTGGGTGGGTAAGTACAGATGCCACGTGGTAGTCGGTACTCTGACGTCGTATTGCATTAGCATGGTGACTATGCAATATATAACATATCAAAATGGGACACTTATTTTGATCGTACAAAGATAATTGTCATGTTTTTATTGGTTGGTGATCCGGGTTGGGCCAATCATAGGACAACACGTGGCCCAATCAATGACTGATATGTGGCCCTGTATTAAGGTGCCACATGGCTCTTGTTCATTGGCCAAAATTTTGGTTTATTAACTGACCGACCTCCCTGGGGTTCGATTCCATGACCTATCTCCAGCTAAATGTCCACCTTACCACTACACCATGCATTGGTTCTTGTTATACATAGTGATCGAGTATTATTTAAAGTCTATCGGATGGAATTTTGGGGGGAGGGTCGGGTCGGCAGGCTCGCCCGACCGGCCTAACCCCAAGTCTTAGTGTGGTTACTATGTCCATGGGCATAGGAATAAGGGGCGAGGCACATGTCCCCAGCCCTTGGTTTCATTTGTTACATAGTGATCGAGTGGCAAGTCCAAGATGGTGCGACACATAACACCTGGCCCACACCTCAGCCCGTGGTCGTATCCCTTCACGTAACCACCGGTCGAATAAATAGGAGGGGCAAGTGCATAACAGCCTTCCTGTGCCCATCACATAGTCACATTAACTACATGCGACCATGAGTAGGGCTGGTGGGCACGTGGCCTCTGGCCCGCACCCCATGGTCACATAAATATCCATGTGGCTGACCAAAGGGTGAAGAATACGGGCGCAGGGGTCAAATTAATTATACGAAAAATTACACCCGACACTATGGGTTTCATGGTTGAACCCGTGGGAAATTTTTTCCTTACACACCCGACACTATGGGTTTCGTGGCTGAACCCATGGGAAATTGTCGCCTTACACATCCACCAAAGAGAAATTTTGTTACTAGCTTTGATAAAGGGTCGAACTTGCAGAATAGTTAGCAGGTAAAAGAAGGAGGCCTAACTTGGCCATTTTCAACCTTTTTGAGCCCAAGCAAAGACTACACAAGGGTTTTTGGGTGTTCAAGAAATAATGACAGTATTAGTTTTGTAAATTGAGCATTGTATATTGATGTAATCACACATTTTTGCATATAATTTAAAGGGCCAACATTGCAAGCTGGACCCGAAGATGTTCCCTAGGAGGGGTGAGCTCCGTCATCAAATTGTTGTTTTGTGATGTTGCTTGTTGTCTATTTTTCACCTTTTAAATATGAAAAAATTAACTTAGTTTGTGTGTTTTTGCAATATCAATCCATTGCCCATAAGACATAAAATAGCTTGCAAAAATTTACAAGAAACCTTCAATTTTAATTTCAGATCACTTTGGTATCAGAGCATGGTTGTTGTAAATGTTTTATAGTTTTTTCAAGTTTTTTTCTTGAATGATTACAAGGTCTAAATTGAGAAAATTAGAAGGAGTTCTTGAAGAACCAAACCCTCAAATTGGTTCAAGGAGGTCACAAAATCCACAAACTTCTCTAGTCATTGCAAATGAAGAAGGACATGAGCTGACGTCTAAGGATGAGAGAGCTTTTAGAAGAGCTTTCTATGATATGTCTGATATGGTGAAAGTTTTGTACAATTAGAGGACAACAAGGTTTCAAGGAGAAATTTATAACTAACCAAAAGGTAAACATGGCGATGAGAGTAAGCCTCCACCTCCACCTCCTCCTTCACCTCCATCTACACCTCCATTGTCAACTCCTTATTCACCTCCTTCATCTGATAGACCTACTTCTCCCCCATCTCCAAAAGTACATGCTAAGTCTCCTTTGATTAAACTTGATGTCAAGTTTGAATTTACTATGTACAATGGGGAAGTAAATGATGGATAGTAGGATAATTGGGTTCATCAAATTGAAGTCTATTACGGGATGATGATGATGTCACTAAGATCCAAATTGCTTCTCTTCACTTGGAAAGTGAAACCCTCATCTGGTGGGAGGCCATAACTCAAGAATATTTGAAGAAAAGTGGTAAAATATCTCTTTTTGGAATTATTTTATAGCTACATTAAGAAGGAAATTTTATCCATTAGCTTACATGAAAAAAACAATCATGGATTGGAAAATTTTTAGACAAGCTAAAGGTGAGAGTGTCCAAAGTTACACAAGAATTTAGAAGAAGTGTTTTAATCTTGGGTGTTTATTGTCTTCACAAGATAATCTCCTTAAATACATAGGTGGATTACATAGTTATATGATACATACTATACTTATGTTTAATCCTACCAATATAGATGAAGTATGTGTTCAAGCGACTCATTTAGAATCAAGAGCAAAGAATGTTCCTCAAGAGACTAGCAAGAAACCTTTTAAATCTTGAGACAAAGGAAAGGGAAAGTTTAACGGCAAAGGAAAAATAATTCTACTGTCAAGAAAGAGGGAGAGAAACTTACCTGTAAAAATTGTTCAAAATAAGGCCATGATGAAGGCCAATGTTGGAAATTACATCCAGAAATGAGACCAAAAAGTTCAATAACAAGAAAAAACAAAAGACTGTCGCTATAACTCAATAATATATGGGATCTAATTCAGGTGATGAAAACAAAAACACAGCCATGGGAATGAAAGGTATAGCTTCTAATGCAAGTAATAGTTCTTATAGTAAGCCTACATAATCTCAAAATGATAAAGAAAGAAGTGAGCCTTTTCATATAAGGGTCATTACAAAACATACAAAATTTGATAAATTGTTTGATAGTGGATCCCAATTCAATATTATATTTGAAGAAATTGTCAATAAACTTCATCTAGAAACTACACCTCGTACTAAAACTTTCCCTTTGGGTTGGGTATGTGATGATGCCAAATTTCAAGTGACAAGAAAATGTAAAATCAAAGTCTTTATCATTTTTAACTTTATAGACGAGGTAGAGCTTGATGTTGTACCACCTGATATTTGCAGGATTGTTTTATGGAGTCCATACTCATATGACTGAAAAGCCATATTCTATCATCATGAGAAAAAATATCATATTTTTAAAGATTGAATTGAGTATATTGTTAGATCACATCGCAAGAAGATGAACTTATCTCTTGTTAGTTCTGGTCAAATGAAAAGGCTTGTAAATGCTAGCAAGAATTTTGTGTTGTTGATGATTAAAGCTAAAGAAATTTTTGAATCTGAAGCTTTCACGGGACGTGATTCTAAAATCAAGCATGATTTGGTTGAAGTTGTTAACATTCATGACAAGGTAATTCAGGAACTTGAAGGGTTACCTCCAAAAAGATGAATCCAACATGAGATTCACTTGCAACATGATGCATCACTTCAAAATATTGGCATGTATATAATGTCAGTTTTGGAGAATGCAGATATCAAGAATCAAATTCAAGAGCAGCTTCAAAAGGGGGCCATGAGGCCTAGCACACCTCCTTGTGGGTCTATTATTGTCTTGGTTCCAAAGAAATATATTACATGGTGCATGTGTGTGGATTTCCGAAATTTGAACAAGATCACGGTAAAGAATCGTTATCCTCTTCCTTGCATTAATGATTTGCTAGATCAGTTAAAGGAAGTTGTTGACTTTACTAAGTTATATTTGAGAAGTGGTTATAATTAGATAAGGATTGTTGAAGATGATATTTGGAAAACTTCTTTCAATACAAAAAAAAAAAAGTTTCTTTGAATGGTTAGTTATGTTGTTTGGACTTTGCAATGCACCTGCAACATTCATGAGAGTTATGAATGATGTGTTGCGACCATTCCCTGATGATTTTTTCATAGTCCATTGAGATGATATTCTGATTTCCAGTAAGACTGGTGAAGAACATGTAAAGTATGTGAAACAACCTTTAGATGTCTTGAAAAAGGAAAAATTGTATTTGAACATGTCTAAATGTGAATCTGGGAAAACCTCTTTGGTTTATTTGGGTCATATTGTAGGAGGGGGTGAATTGAAGATTGATTCCTCAAAAGTTGATGTTATTGTGAATTGGACTAAACCCAATAATGTAACATAAGTTAGTTTTCTTTGGGAGCAACCCAATTTTGGAGAAAATGTATCGCTAACATCTCATTCATTTCAACACCATTACATGCTTTAACAAGTGTGAAACAATTATTTCAGTGGGAAGTTAAGGAGCCAAAAGACTTCGAAACATTGAAAGAGAAAATCAGTACAACACCAGTTCTAGCACTTCCATATCTTAAGTAACCATTTGAAAATAAAACCAATGCAAGCGAATATGCTATGGGAGAAGTTTTGATGCAACATGTTAAGCCAATATGTTATCATTCTGAAACCTTTACCAATGTAGTAATTGACTATCCAACTTACACTAAAGAGTTGTGTGCTTTGGTATGAAGCGTGAAGAAATGAAAGCATTATTTGATGGGTAAAGAAATGATTATTCATACTGACCATCAACATTTGGAGTATTTACATTCGCAAACCAAGATACAACAAGCTAGACATTTCAGGTGGATGGGATTCCTACAACAATTTCATTTGGTAATCAGGTATAAAAAAGGTATATACAACAAAGTTGCAGATATGTTATCAAGTCCTATTGTTAATTAATATTTTATTCTTAAGTATAACTCAATCATGCATGAAAATTATATTAAACATTGAGTCAAGGAAAATCATGTTGAAGAGTTGGATTATCATGTTCATAACAATTTGTAACAGGTGAGAGATTCAATGTCATAAGGGAAGCCCACACTTAACTTATTGTTGGTCTCTTTGGTGTAGGAAAGAAAATTTCCTCAAATTCAGAGGTATTATTATTCGCCTCGCATGAACGAAACTATTTCAGAATATGTGAAAGGATGTTCCATATGTGCTACTACCAAGCCAAGCAATAGGAAATTGGGTTTGTACATTCCACTTCCTATTCCTTCTCATCCTTGGGAAAGTATTTCTATGGATTTTGTTGGGGGACTATCAATGTCTAGGAAAGGTCATGATTATCTATATGTTGTTGTGGATTGTTTCAGCAAAATGTGTGTGTTGATGCTATGTAAGAACCATGTTACAAATGAATAGACCACAAATATGTTCTTCCAAAATGGATGGGTTCACTTTGGGTTACCCACTTCTATTATTTATGATCAAGATTCTCGATTTATCTTGAAGTTTTGGTCAAGTTTATGGGAACTCATGGACACAAAGTTGAAGGAGAGCATTGCATTTCATCCACAAAATGGCAACTAGAAAAAAGTAGTAAACATAACCGTAGTGCATCTCCTTCAAGGACATTATTGTAAACATCCTAAACTTTGGGACGAGCATTTGCATTACATCCAACATGCCTACAATTGTGTCAAGCATTCATCTACACAATTATCTCCATTTGAAGCTTGTTTGGGTTATTTTCCAAATTCTCCTTTGGATTTCATCTTTGGTAAAGATATTTCAGTAGATGGACATAGTGACGTGGACAAAGCCAAGCACTTCATTGAAAAAATTCAGCTAGTGCATCAAAGGGTACAAGAACAACCAGAGAAAATAAAAGCCAAGTACAAATCAAGACATGACAAACATCAGGTTGACTATGATTTCCAAGTGGGAGATCAAGTTGGTTGTATGTCAGTAAGGAAAGACTACAAGGTGAAGGTAAAAATATCAAATCAATTAGATATGTTCATTTTAAAATCTCAGAGAATATTGGTTATAACACTTTCCAATTAGATTTACCACCTTACATGAAAATTTATTCTATTGTGAATGTGGATCTCCTGAATATTTAAAAGAGTTGCAGGAAGACTCAATTATTGACAGGAGGATAAGGATTTCACGCAGAGACAATGTGGACTATCTTCGAGTGGGGCTCAAAGGTACCAATCCAAGTAAAGCAAGGTGGATTGAGACCGGGAAAGTGAGGGAGTTGTTCCATCATTTACTTGCCAAGTAAAAGCATAATTTTGGTGGCCAAAAGCTTCCAGTGGGGTGGAATTATCTATGGGATCAAAAATATGCTCAAAAATCAAAGTGCTTAAATTCTCTGGAAATTGGTGCCAAATCGTAGAGCTCATTGTTCTTATTCCAATGGTGCTTTAATCACCTCAATTCAACACTATATGAGGAATTTATCGCATTATGAAGTTTTTGACAAACAACCAAAAAGTCAATTTGCAGGGTTGGTTGGGCATGTACGAATGCGACATTGCATTTTATATGTTTTCATGGTGCTAACATCAACAGGGTGACTATGTAGTATGGAGCCAATCAGAACATGACATGTGGCTCGACCATAAAGATACAAGTGGCATGCTTTTTATTGATTGGTGGTGATTCACCACGTGGCCCACTCAACGACTGACATGTGGTCCTCTATAAAGGCTCCACGTGACTCTGGTTCATTGGCCAAAATGTTGGTTTATCGACCAACCAACTTCCCTGAGGTTCAACCCCATGACCTATCAGCAACTGATCATCTGCTTTACCACTATGCCACACATTGGTTCTTGTTATATATAGAGGGCAATCTTTATTGAAAGTCTATCAATTTGTGTGTAGGGAGGAGTGTCCGACTAGCGGGCTTGCCTTACCGGCCCTACCCCAAATCTCATTATGGTTACCGTGTTTGTGGGCATAGGAAGAAGGGGCAGGGCGCGTGGCCCCAACCCTTTGTTTCATTTGTTACACCGTGAACAAGCGCCAAGTCAAAGAGGGAGGGGCTCATGGCACCTAGCCCATGCCCCACCCGTGGTCGTATCCCTTCACTGTAAAACCCTCCTCCCACATTTACCCAAGTTATCGACCTACTTGGGTGAACATGTGGTGAAGAGTTACTATGATATGATTCAACCTCCTAGATCACCTTAAGGAAGTGGAATCGACAAACCAACAACCTTAATGACTTCCCTATCAGGTGCTACAGGACCCCCAAGGGCTAAACCACCCTTCCAAGTGCCCAAGCCTGAGTTAAACCTCTTTTTTCAGTGCCCTGATCTCCTAGATGTTGGCACAACACTGCCTAATTTTGACTAGAACCCTCCAGTAGCACGCATGATGCTTACAAGGGAGTGACTGCAATTATTTTCACCCAGTTCTGTGTGGCCCTACGACCACAAGATTTAAGCCACTTTTCCAGGCTAGTATCTAGACCTCTAGGCATAACTTAATGAAACTTTCCAGAACCATGAATAACACATGGAAAAATCCTTCCATAAAAATATTAGACAATAACTTGACCTAACAAGGTCTAGCCATGACAACCATTCCGTCAAACATATCATGAACATGAATCCACAATTCATAAATACAGATATGAACATGGGGGTCTCATACTTATCTAATAATCATCAAGAAGGTATAATGCCCTCTAATATTAGCTGCAATAACATCTATTACGTCATGCATTCATATAACCAACATATAAACCAACAATGACAAGCATATAAACCATGACAACTCAACCATAATGTCACCATCATAATCAATACATATGCTCATAGATCACATTAGATAATACCTCTTATTAATATATGTAAATTCCAACCAAGTAAGGGACTTCCACATACCACCCGACCATAGACTAAGCTAAACCAAAAAAAATTTTCAAACAGTCACCCCCGTGCCATATTCCAAGCGTAAATGTGAGATATCATGGAATAAACCAAACAAAACCAAACCAGGGCTTCCAGAGGCCAAACCACCTCAATCCTCAACCAGTGATTCCATCTCATGGTCATACATCACTAACCATCATCAGATCAGTCTCTACCGAAGTTGTCCAGGGCTCCAAAGTATTTATTCCAACTAAGGCTTCCAGGACTAGTAACTCAACCCACCAAGGGATCCAGAGCATTTTTCCAACCAAGGCTTCCAGGACCAGTAACTCAACCCAAGTTGTTACAAGGCTTCGAGAGAATTTTTCCAACCAAGGCTCCATAAACTAGTAACTCAACCCACAAGCAAAGGAAGAAGAGCACCAACCTATATATATATATATATATATATATATATATATATATATATATATATATATATATATATATATATATATATATATATATATATATATATATCACCATGGTTATCCAGGAAATGGCAAGGCTAGGAAAAACCATTGTCAATCTAGGCAATCCTCTATGCCAATGAGAACTCATAACCAAGAAGCCACATGCATGCCAAAACTAGTAAGAAAACCATACATGCAACTCGATACCTACAAGCAATCCAGCTATAACTGTCGATCCACCTGTTCCCTTGCACTTTCCTGCTTTCATTTTAATTCTTTCTCCAAATCCAAAGTATGCCACACTCCTCCATGAGAGCTCCAAGAAAACTCTAAGTGTCAAAGAGTATGAGAGAGAGAGAATAGAATGAGAGCTCTAAGCTAAAACTGACAAAATCCATGAGCTAGTCCTGAGAAGCCTTTTTATCATTAAGGCCTCTATTTTCTTCAATTCACATTATTTTTCCTTCATTTTCCTCCTCACATGCAACGTATGACCTTTCACCTTTCTTTTCTCCTAATTTCCATTATTTTCATAAATAAAATTCAAATTAATGCTCTGTGCCTTTCCAAATCCTTTTCCATTGCCTTTGCCAATTTCATTAGCCATAATAAACCAAATGAACACCCTCTAGGATGTTTTTCCCACCATTCAACTTGGAATACGTGTCCCATGACCTTGGTCTTATATTTTTTACATGAATTTTTAACCAGGGTTGTAAAAGAATCCTCCCCCTTAGGGGAACACCGTCCTCGATGTTCAATGACACCTATAAACTAGCAATACCGTTGAAGACCAAAACATACTGCTCATGGAGCTTTATAACACAACTCGTTGCATTAATGACCACTGCTAAATATATGACAATCATACCATTTACTCGAGCTTTATAACACTACTCATTACGATATTTACAATAATAACCCCATATACACTTAAACGCATTTTCTTCAACCAACAAATAATCATACTGTCTTTGGATATTTATAAATCCAACTCGATATTGTATTTAAAATAATATACACATATGCACATTTTCTCAACCAACAAATAAAAGGACACAATGCATGTATCAGCAACAAGGGAATCCAAAGGCTCACACCTCCACCCTCAAGTAATACTAGGATTCACCTCCTTCCCAAGAATTCTATAATCCACTGCCAAAGTCAAAGTTGCATCCAATGTCCAGCGCTACAATCCTATGCCACTTTTCCTCTCAATGAACAATTATTAGCTCATTGTTCCAGGTCACACTCCCAATGTGCATCTAATTCTAGCTGAAAATGCGAATGACCAAAACAAATCCATCCCAGTGTTCCCTTCTGTGCTACACAATCCCTTGGGAAATCTAGTCACCCATTTCGTGTAGTCACACACCTTCCAAGTTCCACGGGAATCCCCTTCTCAGCTACACATTCCCTCGGGCAACCCCTCCCTTGGAAAGGTTTCCTCGCATCGAAAGGTTCAAGAACCAAGGCATATCCCTGCCTTAAACCATCATACCATTCATAGCATGCTCATGGAAATCAATATACACTATTGGGTACTAGTGTCCCACAATGGCCCTTCTCCTGAAGTGTTTTACCAACATACTACTGCATGTTCCAATTCCTTTCACTGATGCTGCTAATTATTGCAGTCAGTTTCAACCACCCAATCTGGGAATTTCCATGCTTTCTTGTACCAAGCATATAAATTACATTAAACTCAACAAAATTTTAATAAATTAATGTCATACCTCATTGGTGGCTCATCAATAAGGTACACTTGCACTTATGTTCACTACCTGTCACAACAAGTCAACTAGTTATTTTATCAAATCATCATGTATAAACATATCACATCCAGTTATCTTAAAACACAACCATCATAGATAAAAATCACGAACCACATGCAATTATCATAAACCATAATCATATATCACATGTAACCATCATAAATCAGAGTCATATATCACATCCATAATAAAACTAAAATAAAATAATGATACTTGTCCTTTAATCGATCCTTTGATTTTTCCTTTTTCCTTTTCGTACACACAACATATTGGTTACCACACCTGGTAAGCATCCAATGCATTTCCTTCTCTTCTATCACGTACACATACACAAAATATACATCACAACACATACAACTACACCAAGTGTACAGCACAACACAATACATACACCTACAGCCGACATACAACACAATACATATACGTACATAGAGTACAACACAACGAATACACATGTCACGATACAATGAATACACAATCCCTGTAACACAATAACATAGTACCACATGTGCACAACACAACGTGTATGACATGTACAAAATACCACATTTACATAGTGCCACATGCACAACGTGTACACAACACCACATGTACAACATGTACACAACACCACTTATACAATGTATACACAACACCACTTGTACATAGCACCAAATGCACGACGTGTACACAACGCCAAATGTACAACTCACCACATGCACGACATGTACACAACACCCCATGTACAACATGTATACAACACTGCATGCACACAATACCACATGTACAACATGCATGCAGCCCCATATGTACACAACACTGCATATGCAACATGCACAAATCATCATATGTACATAGCACCGCATATCCAACATGCGCACAACACCATTTATACACAACACTGCATAAACAACATGTACACAACACTGCTTGTATACAACATAATAGGTACAACATTTACAATATGTACAACATATACACAATAGTAGTATTGCACATGTAGAGACCACACTGTCTCTACCAGGGAACCTTGCTTCTAGTGTCTTTGTACCTTCCATGCTTGCCCCAACATGTCGTAGATCACATTGCTTTCATTTCATTTATGTATTCCTCGGGATATCTAGTCATAACATAAACATAGGCACAGTATTAACACATAATATCAATGCATATCCACATGATACTAACCTCATAGATATGTTAGGGCCACTTTTCCCACTTGATTCCTCATGAAACCAGGAACCTATTCATGCCATTCACCTACATAAGCAATCATTCCTCCATAAGAACAATCTTTGATGACCCTGTCAAACGACGACATACATACATGCATACATACATATAAACATTAACATAAAACAATCATGAGCTTTGGCGACCTTGTCAAACAACGACATACCTATATACATGTATACATATAGAGACATCAACGTAGTCATGACCACAACATAATTACCAGATATCACAAGGTCAATGTTAAGAGAACCCCCTTTATCCATGCACAACATGCACAACATTGAGAACAACAGTTCCCAACGCAGCCAAGGCATATGACGCCTCAAATCCAATTTAATTTACCTTTTTGTTACCTTTCTCATGATTGTCCTTCCACCGTCCATCTATCCTAATGGACCCAACCAATCCAACTAATTGTCATACTCTTGCCTTCAACTACCCTTATATATGCACCAGACTCATTTGGGTCTTATATTACCTATTGGTTTTCATTCAACTCTTCCCGAGCTCCATTAACTTTCTCTTTCCCCAACCAATTCCCAAGACCCTAAAAACACAAAAGCCAAGAACAACAAACAAATAAGAAGAAAACCATGAAAAACCAATAGCAATACGACACCACAAACAAAGTGGTATGGCCATACACTAGGATCCCTCTTCAATATTTCATGACAATATCTTTTTCCATGCAATTCCCTGCATCATTCTGCCATAAGCACATAAAAGTCAATGCATAAATGAATATAAAAACATACTATTTACCTTACTTTGTTGTGCCAAGCACACTGACTTGTAACTGAGCACGTACATATATCACCTCTCAAAGGACTCCAATTCCTTGATAGATCCAACCATAACTAGAAACCAACTATTATACCTGTCAAATACATGTTCATGAATGTAACATATATCCACATAATGTCAGACAAAGTCAAGGTTAAAAATATTGACTTCTTATATGCAAAGCACTTATTCGTTTAGACTTGTGGTTTCCAAACATAGCAAGACAAATTCTTACCCAATTCCTTTATTTTACCCTTTTCCTTGTTGCAATCGAGTCTTATTATGTGTTGTCACATCACCCAATTGTTAGTTATATAAACAAATCAATTGTTACCTTGTCATGCTAATACCAAGCATGTTACCCTACAACTGTTCACACATGCCAAATATCAAGACATCATATCTAGTATTCTAAAATCAACCAATACCAAGAATAAAAAGCATGTCATAATCAACAATCAACTCACAGTCATATGTCACAATACTACAACTAACACCCACTTACACTCAAGTACATATAAGGTGTCTTAGCACATAATGTGTTAGTATCACCATCTTAAAACAAAATCATTCCTTCATGCAATCTTATAGAAACGTACTCATATCATGCAATTAATCAAAAATGCAAACAACACGTAAACATACCATGCTAGATAAACCAAATGGACGACATAATCAAACACTCAAACACCAATTATACGACATAGTCAAACTCATACCTCATTGTATCTCGGGGGAGACTATCACATCTGCACAAGCCTAGTCCAGATTAGTACGACACAATATCACAATTATATCGACTCATACATGAGTATCATAACCACAATCATTTGCATAGACCAATTCAGATTAACACAATAGATGTAACATCAATATCTTAAATACAATTACCATAACCATCATGCATATAAAAACAAGTTACCGTCCTTCACAACTAACCGACACATTTACATATGATGCCACTAATTAACTAACATCTATCATACAGGCAACCACAACCATAGACTGACAAACATGTACATAACCCTAATGCTTATAACAACCATTAACCAACATACCTGCATACCCACCATACAAACCTTTATGATAATTTGCTCTTACCCTGAGGTCCAGTGTTGCAACCTTTCTCTAATGATCTGCATCTCCTGCTCTATCTCAATCAACACATTAGAATCATGATGACACAAACTACATACAATGACCTCACAATGCATGTTTGGCCTGTTATACATGCATAACTATAACCAAGACAATGCATGCATAACAACATATAGACATTGACATGCATAACAAATGCATATACAACCGACATGCATTCATGAAAAATATATCCCAACAACATCATCACCTTCTACATGACAACAAAGCAGTAGCAATGACCACCAACAAACATACATAACAAGCACATATACGACCTTCATGCATGCATGACAATCCACATTTCGCCCATCCGGTCCAAGTATTGAACCATGCTCTGATACCACTCTATGGTATTAGATAACACCCAAAGAGAATAGAAAATAGACATCACCCAAGGAGAATGGAACCATGCTTTGATACCACTCCATTGTATCATATAATACCCAAAGAGAACATAAACTAGACATCCTCCAAAGAGAACGAAACCTACTTTGATACCACTTTGTAACACCCTCTTCCCACATTTACCCAAGTTACTAGCCTACCGGGGTAAACATGTGACAAATAGTTACTATGATATGATTGAACCTCCTATATCACCTTAAGGAAGTGGAATCTACAAACCAACAACCTTAATGACTTCCCTATCAGGTGCTATAGGACCCCCAAGGGAAAAAACACCCTTCTAGGTGCCCATACCCTAATTTAAACCTATTTTTTCAATGCCCTTAGCTCCTAGACGTTGGTACAACACTGCCTAATTTTGACTAGAACCCTCCAGTCGCATGCACGATGCCTACAAGGGAGCAGTTGCAGTATTTTTCACCTAGTTCTGTTCCCGCGACCGCAAGATTTAAGCCACTTTTTCAGGCTAAGATCTAGACCTATGCCCGGAACTTAATGAAACTTTCCAGAACCATGAACAACACAAGGAACAATCCTTCCATACAAATATTAGACAAGAACTTGACCTAATAAGGCCTAGCCATGACAATCATTCCATCAGACATATTATGAACATGAAATCTACAAGTCATAAATACACATATGAATATATGGGTCTCATACTTATCTAAGAATCATCAAGAAGGTATAATTTCCTCTCATATTAGGTGCAATAACATCTATTAGGTCATGCATTTGATAACCAATCACATATTCATCAAACATGTCAAGGGTCATATGGAATATACATCATATAAAAGGCATATAAACCAACAATAACCAGCATATAAGCCATGGAAACTCAACCATAATGTCACAATCATAATCAATACATATGCCCATAAATCACAATATAAAGCACCTCTTATTAATATATGAAAATTTCAACCAAGTCAAGGACTTTCAACTACCACCTGACCATAGGCTTGGCTAAACCAAATATTTCTTTTAGCCAGTCACCCCAATGCCATATTACAAGCATGAATGTGGGATCTCATGGAATAAACAAAACAAAACCAAACCAAGGCTTCTAGAGGCCAAACCACCACAACACTCAACCAATGATTACACCTCACAGTAAGACATCACTAAATGCCACCAAATCGGTCTCTACCCAAGTTATCCAGGGCTCCATAGTATTTTTTCCAACTAAGGCTTCCAGGACTAGTAACTCAACCCACAGTTGTTATCAGGCTCCCGAGCGTTTGTCCAACCAGGGCTTCCGGGACTAGTAAATCAACCCACCAATGGCTCTAGAGCATTTTTTCAACCAAGGATTTCAGAAATAGTAACTCAAACCAAGTTGTTATAGGGCTTCGAGAACATTTTTCCAACTAAGGCTCGAAGAAGTAGTAACACAATCCACAATGAAAGGAATAAGAACACCAACACGAACAAAAAAAGAATAAGATAAAACCCACAACAACATGGTTATCCAGGAAATGGCAAGGTTAGGCAAAACCACTGTAAATCTAGGCAATCCTCCATGTTGATGACAACTCATAACCAAGAAACCACATCCATGTACTATGTATGCAGAAAATAGCAAGGAAACCATACATGCAACTCGATACCTGCAAGTAATCCAACTGTAGTTGTCGATCCACTTGTTCCCTTGTGCTTTTTTGCTTTCCTTTATCTTCTTTCTCCAAATCCAAATGATCATGAGATCATGTCCATAGTTCAAAAATGCTCAAAAGTGAAAGTGATCAGAAGTGTTTGCAACTTGAGTGACAAAAAATTTCTCATCGCTACGATTATGGCACCGCGAACGGTTCGCAAAACATAGGTCGTATGCAGAGGTTATGAAGGATTGAAAAGCCCAGTAAACTCCAAAAAAATGAGCTCGACCAAGTTTGACTTTATAAATTTGAAAAAAACAAAAAAAACAAAAAACAAACTACAAAAAACAAAAAACAAAAAAAAACAAACAAACCTAGGGAATATTCCCTGAAATATTCCCTGTGGGCAAATGGCATTACGACAAGTGGCAGCTCGTTATTTGTTGTTGGTTTGACTTTGGGAAATTTTGGCCAATTACGGGCTGCCACGTGGCAAGCCCAGAGGGCATCACGTGGCCCCAGACCAGAGAAGTTGTGGCGATGTAAAATTTTATGTTATTTATGGGTTTTGAACCCCGGAACTCACATCTGCGTGTAGGAGTGCACGCCCTCTCGGCTATACCATGTTCCTTAACAATCATCGGCGTTAAGTTCTAATTAAAGTCCTTCGAATATTCCACGGGTGGCAAAAGGGGCCAGACTCGCTTCACATGAACAATCGCTCGCGACCAGGGCTTGTTCGGCGGTTAAGGCTACGATGACGGCGGCGGAACCGAGACCATGTGGCCAGTACAATAGTTACATTAAATATGATGGTTTTTGTTAATGTAAATGCGCGGTTAGTTCCGACAGTTTCGGTGGTGGGTCATGTGACCACCCCGAACTGTAAAATTTAATGCCAAGTAAACCACCGCCATATTTGGAGGAGCGCTCCCAGATTTCAGGCATTTCATCAAACTTATCTTGAGTTAACTCAAGTCCTCCACATTTAGTGGAGTTTTTTAAGGGACACCGGGCAAATTCTTGTTTTGGCCATAACTTATTGGATTTTCGACCAATTTGAATGCATGGATAGGAAATTTTGGGTATCATCGACATTGTGAACACATTGGCACATGTTTCAAAGCCATCAGAGGCCATCTTGTGCAGGTTTAGATTCGGGAAAGGTGAAGGAGCCACTAGGGCCACTAGGGTATTTTCAGTGTATTGAGCATCCTTTCACTGTTTTCTGCAAATGAATAGTCATTTACGACTAATTCAAACACTATGAAGTTGTTTTTATAGAGAGCACAGAAATTTGAGGCTTTTATTTCACATGTACCTACCATTTTTTAGCAATAATATATGAGGGACATGCCATTGGGAGCTGGACCAACAGTTGTAGCCCAAGAGGGGTGAACTGATTCATCAATTTTGCCAAGTATTGTTACATGTGATGTTTATTTCTCTATTATTTACGATTGTACAATGTTTTATAAGAAATTTACATTCTTTAACCTCACACATAAATCTGTTTAACTAAGTTTAAACCATTTGTTTCACCTGCAAAATTCAGAGAACCTTATGACACATTTCAATTATTGTTTGGATACTTAGCACAACAAAACTCCATTCAGATGAAGTTGGTATCAGAGCTATTTTTTCACTCTCTATATTGTTATTGTGCAAAGTTTTTTTAATTGTTTGCAAGGTTTTTCATGCTTACTAGGCTAAAGCTTAAGAGAGGAGAAGGTTAATTGGCGAAGACTTTCAGTAATCCTCAGCCAAGGAGGGAAAGAGTGCCATTATCTCCACCTTCAATTTTACCTCAAAGAGAAGCAGAAGTAGCCATAAGCATGTCTTCAAGGAAAGGAGAAATTCTTGAAGAAGTTGATCCCAAGGAGGAAGAAAGGGTGTTTAGAAAAGCATTCCTTGATTTTACAGATATGGTGAGAGTTCTTTATCAAGAAAGAAATGAAAGACTAGAAGGAGAAGGATCCAAAATTCACAAGGAAGGAGAAGGATCATCAAGAAGCCATAATGATGAGGATAAATCCAAGAAGGGTAATGGAGGAAATGGAGACAGTGGAAAGTCGCCATCATCACCCTCGTCTTCGTCTTCATCTTCATCAACCTCTACATCATCTTTAGTTCATCATTCTCACAAAGTCAAGAACATGGGTAAAAGTCATTTTCTTAAACTTGATTTTAAGTTTGAATTGCCAAATTTTGATGGTGAAGTTAATGCATAAAAGCTAGATAATTGGATTAGGCAATTAGAGGTCTATTTGAGAATTCAAAATTTTCATGATGATGAAACCAAAATCCAGCTAGCTTCATTGAGAATGGAAGGTGAAACACTTGTTTGGTGGGAAGCCAAAACAAAGGAGGAGATTAAAAAATATGGTAAGATTATCTTATCATGGTCTGATTTCATTTCTGCAATAAAACAACAGTTTTATCCATTAGCTCACATGTAGAAAGCCATTATGCAATGGCAAAATTTTAAACAATTGAAAGGAAAAAATGTTCGAGTTTATACCCAAGAATTTAGAAGAAGAGCTCTTTTACTAGGAATAGATTTGCATAGCCAAGACACCTTACCCAAGTATATAGGAGGTTTGCATACTTACCTAAGACATACCATTCTCATGTTTAACCCTACAAGCTTAGATGAGGTTTGTGTTCAAGCCACACATTTAGAGGCAAGGGGTAAACAAAATTTAGATGGGAATGAGGAAAGTGAGTTTAAAGGAAAATGGAAGAAAAAGAGAAACGCAAATTCTAGAAAAGAGAAAGGAAATTTTTTTTCTTCTGCAAACACTGTTCTAAAACAAGCCATGATGAGGACCATTGTTGGAAACTTCATCCAGAGTTGAAACCAGAAAATTTTAAAGCCAAAGAGAAAGGCAAGATAGTTGCAATAGTTGAACAAGACCTAGGGTCGGAATCAAGAGATGAAACAAAAATCATAGCTATGGCACTGAAGAACATAAAAGGGAAAGAGAATGAAAATAAACCCAGTTCTAGTATTTTTAACTGTCACATAGAAGCTCCAAGTGAAGAGAAGAGAATTGAATTGTTTCATATGAGGGTCATTTCCAAACATACCAAGGTTGACACACAATTTGATAGTGGGTCGCAAGTAAACCTTATTTCTGAAGACTTAGTCAAGAAACTAAATCTTAAGACCATTCCACATCCTAAGCCATAACCTCTTGGTTGGATTTGTAAGGATGCAAATTTGCAGGTTTCAAAGAAGTGCATGTTGCACTTTGCAGTAACAACACATTTTATTGACACGATTGAATTAGATGTTGTCCTGCTTGATATTACAGGTGTGGTGTTGGGCAGTCCTTACTTGTATGACAGGAAAGCTATCTTCCATCGCCATTAAAACAAATATCATTTATTCAAGGATGGCAAGGAGTACATTGTGAGAGCTCATCGCAAAAAACTAGACTCTTCTTTAGTGAATGTAGGGTAGATGAAGAGGCTCATCAATGCAAGTCAAAACTTGACATTGATGATGATTAAGCGAAGGGAAGTTTTATATAATCCTTTCAATGTAAATGCTGATGTAAATAATGAATTGTTTAAGTCTGAAAGCAGGTTGTCTTTGAAAGAAGATGACAAGTAGTTGCAGCAATATTCTTTGGTGTCGATCGGTGCGGAAAACAAATTGTCAATGCAAGAAGGTGCAAAGATCCAAGAGAGAGAAAAGCATCTAAATAAAGAAGGAACAAAGTTTAGCAATGATCATTGTTGGTTTCAGAAAGGAATGGTACAGTGGCGAGGAAACTTGGTCAGGAATCGACACAAGTACAAGGCTAATTCAGCAAAAAATCACAATAAGGACAGGATGCAAGGTGAAAGTAATTTTTAGTTTGCTTTGATTATAGACCAATGTAGAAACAATATGTTTACTGCAAATTTAAGCTGTTGTTCTGCAAGTTTCGAAAATGTGCAGCATGACAATGTCAAAGTCAACAATAGTTGGTCAATGGAATCAAAGAAAAAATTGTCGTTTCAAGAAAAGCTCCAATTAATGAAATCAGGGAAATTTCAGTGGATTAAGATTGGAAGAGTGGGGACACAGTCTCCTCATCTTCAGGTTCAGTAGTCCAGAGAGCTTTTGGGGTCCAAAATCTTCCCAGTGGGGAGGTCTAATCAGGAGATCGTGTCTATAGTTCAAAAATGCTCAAAAATGAAAGTGATCAGAAGTGTTTGCAACCTGAGCGACCGAAAATTTCTCATCGCTGCAATTCTGGCGCCGCAAACAGTTCGCAAAACAGAGGTCATAACTCCAAAAAAATGAGTTGACCAAGTTTGACTTTATAAATCTGAAAAATTTTAAAAAAAAATATTCCAAGGAATATTCCTCATAATATTCCCTGTAGACGAATGGCATTATGACAAGTGGCAGCTTGTTGTTTGTTGTTGGTTTGACTTTGGTAAATTTTGGCCAATTACAAGCTACCACATGGCAAGCACAAAGGCCACCATGTGGCCCAAGGCCAGAGAAATTGTGGCAATGTAAAAATTTTATGTCGTCCATGGGTTTTGAACCCCGGACCTCACCTCCGCGAGTAGGAGTGCACACTGCCTCGACTATACCATGTTTATTAACAATCATCGACGTTAAGTTCTAATTAAAGTCCTTCGAATATTCCGCGGGCGGCAAAAGGGGTCAGCCCCTAAGGGCCAGCCCCACTTCACATGACCAACCGCTCGTGACCAGGGCTTGTCCAGTGATTAAGGCTATGGTGACGGCGGCGGAACCGAGACCATGTGTCCAGCACAACGGTTACATTAAATATGACGGTTTTTGTTAATGTAAAATGTGCGGTTAGTTCTGACAGTTTCGGTGCTGGGTCATGTGACCACCCCGAACTACAAAATTTAATGCCAAGAAAACCACCACCAGATTTGGAGGAGCGCACCCAAATTTGGGTCATTTCATCAAACTTATCTTTAGTTAACTCAAGTCCGCCACATTTAGTGGAGTTTTTTAAGGGACACTGGGCAGATTCTTGTTTTGGCCATAACTTCTTGGATTTTCGACCAATTTGGATGCATGGATAGTCAATTTTTGGTATTATCAACATTTTGAACACATTGGCATAGTTTTCAGAGCCATCAGAGGTCATCTTGTGCAGTTTTAGCTTCGGGAAAGGTGAAGGAGCCATTAGGGCCACTAGGGTGTTTTCAATGTATTGAGAATCCTTTCACTGTTTTCTGCAAATGAGTAATCATTCCTGACTAATTCAGGCATTTTGAAGCTGATTTTATAGACAACACAACCATTTGAGGATTTTATTCACATGTAATTACCATTTTTTAGCAATAATATTTGAGGGACATGCCATTGGGAGTTTGACCAGCAGATGTAGCCCAGGAGGGGTGAACTGCTTCATCAAATTTGTTGAGTACATGTGATGTTTATTTCTCTATTATTTACTATTGCATAGTGTTTTATCAAAAATTTACATGCTTTAACCTCACACAAAAATATGTTTAACTAAGTTAAAACCATTTGTTTCACCTGCAAACTTCAAAGAACCTTATGCACACATTTTAATTACTGTTTGGATACTTAGCACAAAAAAACTAATAGACTCCATTCAGATCACCAAATTGTACAACACTCCCCCAAGGGTTCTCTAAGAAAAATCAAAGTGTCCAATAGTATGAGAGAGAGAGAATAGAATGAGAGCTCTAAGCTAAAACTGAAAAAAGGTTAAATTGAAAAAAGCCATGAACTAATGATCATAAACCTTTTTATCATTGAGGTCTTTATTTTCTTAAATTTCCATTATTTTTCCTTCATTTTCCTCCTCACATGCAACCTGTGACCTTTCACCTTATTTTTCTCCTAATTTCCATTATTTTCATAAATAAAATTTCAATTAGTGCCTCATGCCTTTCCAAATCCTTTACCATTATCTTTTTCAATTTATTTAGCCATAATAAACCAAATGAACACCCACTAGGATGTTTTTCCCATTATTTAGCTTGGAATACGTGTCCCGTGACATTGGTCTTATATTTTTTACATTAATTTTTAACCATGGATGTTACATTCATGTAACCATCAATGCAATAAACAGGAGGGACGTGTGCATGGCCCCAACCCTTGGTTTCATTTGTTACATTGTGACCAAGCGCCAAGGCAGAGAGGGTGGGGCATGTGGCACCTGGCCCATGCCCCAACCTGTGGTCGTATCCCTTCACGTAACCACCAACGGAATAAATAGGAGGGGCAGGCACGTGGCTTTTGGCTTGTGCCCCATGGTTAGATAATTTTCCACGTGACCGATTTGAGGGCAGAGACTAAGGGCGTGGAGGTCAAATTAACTATCTGAAAATTTACACCTGACACAGTTGGTTTCGTGGCCAAACGCGTGCGAAATTATCGCCTTGCATATCCACCAAAGAGGAATTTCGTTGTCAATGAAGGAGGAGGCCTAACTTGGTTGTTTTCAGCCTTTTTTAGCCCAAGAAGAGCCTACACAGGGGTTTTTGGGTGTTCTTGACACAATGAGAGTGTTATTTTTTCAATTTGAGCATTGTATTTTGATATAATCACACATTTGAGCATATAAAATAAAGGGCCAACATTAGAAGTTGGACCCAAAGATGTAGCCCAGGAGGGGTGAACTTAGTCATCAAATTTTTGTTTTGTGATGTTGCTTGTTGTCTATTTTTCACTATTTAAATCTACAAAAATTAAATTAGTTTGTGTGCTTTTAAAATATAGATCCATTTCCCATAAGAGATAAAGTAGCTTGGAAAATTTTACAAGAAAGCTTAAATTTTAATTCCAGATTAATTTTTTTAGAAACATCATACAGTTTCTATGGTTCATTATATACCCTCCTAGAGGAAGTCTCCATTCTCATACCAATACCATACCATATGTAACAAGTAATTCTACCTCAATTATCATAAAAATAGTGGTACTATGAGGTGCAGAGGTTATTGATGAGTAAAAATCCTTGATTTCAACATATGTTAGCATCTTTCTCGAATCAATTGAGCAAATACTTCCCCCAAAATTATAATATTTGGTACAGTCATGACCAATTTCTCAGATAATGTATAGTGGCATAATATTATTTGTGGGACCAATATCTATCAAGCAATTATGCCATACAAACTCCAGTGTTTCCAAAGATATGTAAAATGGAGAAATTTTTCCTAGTGTCTTCAAAGGAAGAGTAGGGAATATTTATTGATGTCTAATAACTGCTACTTCGACTCTTGTATTAGTCACATCCTTATTTTCTAAGCTTTCAGGATATTTTCCCTTTATTGAGGAATTTTGACTACTTCGAAAAAGGGAAGATGAGTTGTAACTTGTTCAAATCATCCACGACAATGTAAGTCATCGTGGTTGCATTGATTCCTTTGTTTCCATTAGGAAAATGTTTGTCTTGTTTTCACTTGCTGAATATTTTTTTTAATAGAAGTTTGTCCTTGAACTTTTAGTATTGTTTTTGGGATTGGGAGTTTTCCTTTCATCTTATTAAATTGTGCCCTTGTTTAGATTGCATTGTCTTGTTTCATGTTCGCAAAATATTGTTCTTCTTGAACCAATTCTTCTTTTAATAATGATATTCTATCATCTCCCATTTTCCATGGATCCAGAAATCGGGAAAATCGTTCTTTTTCTTCATTACTTACTCGTGGCACTTAAAAAAATTGATCTTCTTCATCTATTTCTTTACGCCTATTACTATAGCAATAGGATTCTGAAAACATGGGGCCCTACATACGATTGGAGCCACATTATCAATATTCTGACCTCCGATATGGACATTCCCTAAAACCATATGTTGGTTTAGGGATGTTCCCTAAAACCATATGTTGTTTTATGCATGTTCCTTGAAACCATATGTTGGTCTCTAATATTTTGTTGTTGTCAAGGCTATTGTTTTTCCCCTCTTCTTCATCCAACTATCTCATTTTGCATTTGCTTCATATTCCTATTTAAATGTGCAATATTTTTATCCAATTTTGAATTGGATGACTAATCCAATGCTGGGACATTTCACACATTTGAGGTTACATCATGAAAAAAACCACTTCCAACTATTACATCTTTTGAATTGGTGTTGGTTGTCTTGGTTTTGAATTTTTTGGGAATCAAAATTATCTTTGAACCTTTCCTAAGATAATTTTTGGATCACCATTGCTTTCCAGTGTATCTTCTTCCATCTCTTATGCTTTCCTCATAGCTTCTTGTAATGTATCAATTCGAGCATATTTGATTGTATAATTAACTTTTGTGGGCATTGCATTTTTGAAACACCTAATGATAATTTGATCATTGGAGTAGAATCCTCGTGGTGTCTTTCGCATTGTCTCAAAAAATTTGAAATTGAAATATCTAACATTTTCATTATTTTTTTAAATGAATTTGTGTCAATTAGGTGATGAGAGTATGGCATGTAACATGTTAAGCATAATTTCCTATGAAGGTTGTTTATATATCATCAAAAAAGGTAATTGAACCCATAGGTAGTGAAAGGATCCAATCATGAGTAGGTCCAACCAAGCTTTGGAAGCAAACACCTACCATAATATCCTCATGTAGTATTCCATTAATATCACAAATATCTAGAAAATCATCGATACGTTTGTTAGGACTCATGTTTCCATCACCATTAAATATAGGTAATTCTCCTTGAGGTGTATTGGGAAGTTTATGTTGCTCACCTTTTAAGGTGAGAGGACTTACTTGATGTCTACATCTTTGGTACCTTGGTCTATCATTATTCATTTATTCATGCCTTTGTTAATTATTTCCCATTTTGTCCTTTTCGAGTGGGAAGAAGAGTGACATATTCTCGTTCACAAAGCTACTTGCTTTCTTAGAAATTGTCTTACTTAGGCTATTGGTTAAAGGCCCCTTTAGAATCTTAAACTCCTCTAAACTCAAAAACTTCCTTTCGCTGGAGTCACCTTTCAAATATTGAATGGAAATGGAAGTCCTTATTGGGACAAAGGTTGCTAAGATATTTTAAATTTCTTTATTACTTGTTGCCTTCAAGACCAATTCATATAATTGATTCAAAATACTTGTTTGATCTTCCAATATGATGAGAATATGAGGCTATACTATTTATGAATGAGTCATTTACTATGAACGAGATACAAAATCATTTGCATCCCTACTATGGTAAAAAAAATGTTGATCTTTTTTCCTATTAAGGACTAGAGTCAACCTTCCAGGACTTATCTAAAATCCCTCTAATTTTTTTATAGAGGTTGAGATGCTCTTTAAATTCACTTGTATCTTCTAAATTAATTCAAAACATGAGATTGAGCATTTAGAACATTCACATGTGACTATACCATGTGATTTCTCAAAATAAATCAAGAAAAAAAAATAGAAAAAAAAATAAATATCATCTAAATGATTCGCTCCATGATACATATACATTCATACATCACAAGGAAAATATATTTGAAGCAAATTTGTAGAAAAAGGTAAAGAAATGGCCATATTTTGGAGAACTCTGAAATGACTTCTTTCATTCATTGTCATGAAGAGTTATATGAGAAAATTTGTAATATCTCATTACTTAATTAAATTATATGAAACCAAAATGTCATGTACTCCCAAAATTAACTCTTTGTGAGAGTTAAAAATAATATTATAGACTAAGTTTGAATAAGCATTTTCCTAAAACACTCTGTAAAATTCCTGATACTTAAACATAAATTGAATGCATTTTTCCCTAATGGACTAATATGGGGATCATGTGGACCATAATTAATATAGAGTAACAAAATTGCAAAAGGATAACGAGTGAAATGAATCCTCTATTGAGAAATCAAAGCAAGTATATTAGGGTTTGATTTATATTTCTTGATAATTACTTGTGAATTATGCTGGCTTATTTTATTTCTTTATTTGAATATATTTCATCAAGAAATTACCAAAGTGTGTATGCAAAAAGATCAAAAGAACACAAGAGACGAGATGTAGGCACTGTGTGAGGGAAAAACCCCTCTCTTGAAGGAAAACCCAGTCAAAATTCTCTTCCTTCAATAGTATTCTTTGAAACTCTTCACCCTATACATAGACCAAACTTTCCGTCCACACCAACTCAACCTTCTAGATCTTCAACCTAGCAGCAACAACAACTTGTCCTCTAGCAACTTCGACTAGGCAATAGTTCTGACAACAACAACAACAACAAAAACACTAAAATAATTCGATCTCCCAATAGAGGGCACAAAATGCAGAGAGACCACCACCAAAACTTCGATTTTTCCTTCCTCTATCTTCTTGACCCAACTCGCACTCCTTTCAGCTTCCTTCTTCCACTTCACACTTTTTCTTATGTAGCAGTAGATATCGAACTGGCTTGAGAAGTGATGCTCCAAATCAATTCGAAATCCTTCCTTTTATAGGCTCCAGGTGAGGTCGAATAGGTCCCTTTGAGACAAACTTGATGTGGAGGTACTCTAAACCATTTTTTACTCAATTTTAAACCTTATTACATTATTCAAAAGCCCAAGATGGGTCAATATAAATCTTTACTGACTAGAATAAAACCTAGAAGTCCACAATGGGGACCTTGACCTAACAATATGACCCAAGCATGAAACCTGTGCTTTAGTAAGTCATTTAATAATAATATAAATGTAATTTAATAATAATATAAATTATTTTCTTTAATTCTTTTCATAAGTACAATAAATATAATTTATGAAGACTAAACCTAGTTACAATCTTCAACACTCGCTCTTAACTAGGGAGGTATTCATAATATACAAATGGATGATCTCAAACTATGTGAACTATGAAGATCTTTAGGCACAACAATTCCATGGACTAGAGTTCTGACCAGGGCAATTTATCCATTGGTCACTCAGCAGTTTAGGCATCACAATGCCATAGACTAGATTCCTGACCAAGTAAATCTATCCAAGTGGGACAAAGGAGGACTAAATCTTTCAGCCTCTATAGGTACCATCAATCTTACTTACTAACCACCAACCCAGGGAACTATGTGCACATCCACCTGATGCCACCCTCCCTACCAGACATGAATATAAAGCGCCAACCCAATGTCTTTTTAGGCAATGCTTCACTCGCAAAGCCTCAACATATCTCTTCCAATCTATTATCACTAATACAATCAACAATATTTACTAGACCAAGCTTGTCTCTTAAATATTCAAACTTCTTGTTAGGAAGAGCCTTAGTCAGTATGTGTGCTACATGTTCATCTGTCGAGACATACTCCAACTTCACAATCCCATCTTGTACCAAGTTCCTAATGAAGTGGAACTTATTGTTGGTGTGCTTCATCCTAGAATGAAACACGAGATCTCGAGACATCTTGATACAACATTGATTATCACAACTAATTATAATAGTACTTAGATAATTCTCGAACAAGTCTGTTAGAAGCTTCCTTAACCATACAACCTCCTTTCCTACTTCACATGCATCCACATATTTATCTTCAACACTACTTATGGAAATGGGACCTTGCTTTCTACTCATCCATGAGACCATAGCAGACCTCAGGCTGAAGCATCCACCGGTAATATTCCTTCCATCAGACTCACTAAAACCCCAATCAAAATCCGAGAAGCCAATTAGGTTGACTTCCTTACTATTATATTTTAGGCAATGGTGTATAGTACCATGAAGATATCTTAATATGTGTTTGGCAACTATCGAGTGGTCATGACAAGATTCCAATTCAAATGGACTAAGAATGTTTAATGCATGACATATATTTTTCCTAGTGTTTACCAGTTACATTAGGGATCCCACCATTTGTGGATAGGAGGTAGGATCCACAAGACTTGAGTCACAACCTTGCAACTTCTTGATATTGGTGATCATAGGAGTAGTCCTGGCCTTCGAGTCCACCATTCCAAATTTCTGAAACATTTTGATGATGTACTTTCCTTTCCCAAAATATATCTCCCCAGGTTTCTGCCATACTTTGAGACCAAGGTAGTAGTGCATGAGTCCTAGATCCTTCATCTGAAATTCGTCTACCAACATATTCTTGCACTCTTGAATTTTATGCTCCACACCAGTGATGAATAGATCATCCAGGATCATTATTCACAACCTTGATGAGATATTTGGATCAACAATACCCTTCATTAACCCATTTCTTTTGAGATATGCATCCATTCTCGTGTATCATGCCCTACAGTATTGCTTCAAGCCACATAGGGATTTATTGAGTTTGCAGACGTGAGAGTCCCTGTTATTTACTTCGAAAAAACTGGGTTGTTCGATGTATACATCCTCATCAATGGTCCCATTATAAATGCAGTCTTCACATCCATTTTATGGATATTCCAACCCATTGTAGCAGTCAATGAAACCAAAATATCTAATGGTATTATACCTTGTTGTAGGTGCAAAGGTTTCTTCGTAATCTATTCCTTCTTTTTGAGAGAAGCCCCTTGCAACAAACCTTGCTTTGTACTTGTCTATGCTTCCATCAACAAGATGCTTAATTTTGTAGATCCATTTGGATGTGATAACTGATTTTTCAATAGGTTTAGGACTGATTTCCCAAACCCCATTTTTCATAATGGATTGGTATTCTTCCCGCATTGCCTTCTTCCAAACTTTTTGTTGAACAACTTCTTTGAATTTATGTGGTTCAACTTGAATTAGCTTCATCATATATCCAACATAGCCAGAGTATCTCTTTGATCTTTTACTTTCCCTAAAGGTTCCTATTGGAGCTTCATGTCCTTTAACATTTTGTAGTGTATATTTTAACCAATTTGGCCTTTTATTTGTGATCGAGATGATCACAGGTTGAATAGGCTCACTTGGTCCTTCTTTTTCTTCTTGATTTGTAGTATTGTTTCCATGGTGTGTATCTTCTTCTTCAAATATAGGAGATTCTTCGTCATCATAATCTATGGGGATATCTTTGGATTTCTTGTAGGCTTGACTTTCATCAAATATGACATCCCTCCTTACTTCGATATTCCTTGCTTCCTTGATGTATATTCTATATGCTTTTGAGGAGAGTTTATATATAAAGAATATTCCTTTGATGCTTGTATAATATAGCTTCTTTCACTTGTCTTTTGGAACATGGACGTAGGCAGGGCTTTCAAAGATTCAGAGGTGATCCACACTTGGCTTATTTCTTGTAAATAGTTATTTAGGAGTTATATTCTTGAGAATTCTATGCGGACTTCTATTTTGAATATACACAGATGTCATGGCTTCTTCTCCCCAAAAGAATTTTGATAGGTCTTGGTCAAGGAGCATTGTTTTAATGCCTTCTTCAATAGACCTATTCTTCCTTTCAAAAACTCCATTTTGTTCGGGATAGTAGGGAACAATGATCTCCCTCTTAATTCCTACTTCCTTACAATATGAAATCAATTCCTTGGAATTGTATTCCCCGCCATTGTTGGATATTAGAGTCTTCATCTTTCTTTCAGTGAGGTTTTATATTTCAGCTCGAAACTCCTTGAAATTTTCAAATACTTTGTCCTTTTTCTTGAGAAGATAGATCAATGTCTTTCTAGAATTATAATATATGAATGTAACATAATAGAGATGACCTCCAAGATATTTTTTAGACATGGGCCCACACCCATAAGAGTGAATAAGGCCTAGAATATATTTGGACCTAGATTCATTATTTGAAAATGGATTTCTTGTATGTTTGCCGAGAGAGAATGCCTTGCACACACATTCATGGTCTTCCCTTATATAGGGATTCAATTAACCAATTGATTAAGAGTTGGAATAAGCATGTAGTGTAGATTACCATAACTCCTATGCCATAGCTCAATAGGACTAATTTCCATATGAACCAAAGCTTGAGGTGATGGAGTAGTGACCCTATACAAACTTCCTTCACAAATTCCAATAAGTCTAGCTCTGTCAATGCTAGAGTATTAGCCCCAAACCAATACTTTTCCATCAATAAAAACAATTATTTCTCCTTTATATTCTACAAAATAAATAGAAAAAAATTAATTTTCAAACCTGGAATATATAGTATGTTGTTGAGGTGAAGCTTCGATCCACTTTCCAATTCCAGCGATATTGATCCCATGCCTTTAACAACATAGCTTTTTTTGTCACCCAATTCCATTTCATGAGAAGATGAATCCCTTGATATAATTTTTTAGTTTTTCCTGTCATGTGTCTTGATGCTCCACTATCAACGATCCATGCATTCTCAACATGAAGAGATCTTATAATGGCAACCAAAAATCCTTGAATTTTGACTTTGATGAATAAATAATGGATAACCTTCTTGATCCATCTTCCAACAATGTTGATACCCATTCTTATATAGCTTATGAAAGAGGGATAATCCACGATAAAACCCTTTGAGACAACAAAGTGATCTTTTTCATTTCCCGACCTTAGCTCTGATACCATGTTGAGAAATCAAAGTAAGTAGATTAGGGTTTGATTTCTCTTTCTTGATAATTACTTGTGAATTATGTTGGCTTCTTTTATTTATTTATTAGATTATCTTTCATCAAGAAATTACCAAAGTGTGCATGCACAGAGATCACAAGAACACAAGAGACAAGATGTAGGCATTGTGGTAGGGAAAAACCCCTCTCTTATGGGAAAACCTAGTCAACATTATCTTCCTTTAATAGTATTATTCAAGACTCTTCACCCTATACATAGACCAAACCTTCCCTCCAAACCAATTCATCCCTCCATATCTTCGACCTAACAACAATAACAACTTTTCCTCCAGCAACTTCGGCTAGGCAACAGTTCCGACAACAACAACAATAGTAAACAGTAAAAGACTTCGATCTACCAAGAGAGGGCACAAAATGCAGGGAAACCACCATAAAAACTTTGATTTTTCCTTCCTCCATCTTCTTCACCCAGCTCACACTCCTTTCATCTTCCTTCTTCCACTTCACACTTTTTCCGATGTAGCAGTAGATATCGAACTAGCTTGAGAAGTGACGCTCCAAATGAATATGATCTCCTTCCATTTATAGGCTCCAGGTGAGGTCGAATAGGTCGCTTTGAGGCCGAATTTATCTCCTTAAGGCTGACTTGATGTGGAGGTACTCTAAACCATTTTTGACTTAATTTTAAACCCAATTACATGATTCAAAATCCCAAGATGGGTCAATATAAATATGTAATTACTAGAATAAAACCTAGAAGTCCACAATGGGGACCTTAACCTAATAATATGACCCAAGCATGAAACCCATGCTTTAATAAGTCATTTAATAATAAAATAAATTTCACTTAATAATAATATAAATTATTTTCTTTAATTCTTTTGATAAGTGTAATAAATATAGTTTATGAAGACTGAACCTAGTTACAATATTCAACACCCTCTCTCTCTTGCAACATCAAATTGTTGGAGTGTATATATTGGCTTTGTCTAAGTGTTAATCTAATGTATAAGCAGTTATTTAGGATTAAAATGTTTTTTTTTAAGATTTCTTAAGCCATTCTTCAATAAATTAATTCATTAATGGGATGGTTATATCTTGCTTCACTCTCAATGCAAATATTTCTTCTTTTATCTCCTTCAAATCTAACCGTAATTGCTAAATGAATGCTAATTTGTCTTAAATTTCAATTACAAACATAACTAACCATTTTTAATTTCCACTTTTGGAAGGTTTGTTAAGTTGTCAGATTCATTACCCTATGATGTTTTAAAAACTTTTAATTATTTTTGTGATACATCTTTCAAAACTACGATGGTGTCTCTAATCATTCTAGGCCTTTGAAGGTATTCGACAAATTTATTTACTTTGAAAAAATCATTACTTCTTCGATCATTAATTATCGAGAATTTAGATCTAACATCTTATAGCATCTTGATTCTAACATGCCATCTTGGCTTAATTTGTTTTATCTCGTTCCATGTTGGAAGCCCTTGTTGACTTTATGCACTTCTTTAATGATATCTATGATATAGTATCTAATACCATTTAATAATCTTGTTTCATTCTTAAATTTACTAGGTGTGTCTAGTGTAGCTATTAGGGTAGATTCTAGGGCTTTAATAGTCAAAGGGGACATGAACAAAGATTTGGGACTAAGAGATTCTTCTAGCTCATTAATCTTTTCCTTTGATCTCATGTTCTCAATCTCTTGTTTTGTAACTGTATCATTTAGTGAATCCCCTACAGTTATGTGCAATTTAGGAAGTCTAGTAAGTCCAACTCTTAATAAATCCACTTATGACTTCCATTTCTTCATGTCTTTCTTATTTTTTATGTGCATCTTTTCGTTTTTCAATTTTTTAACAACCCGATCATATTAAGAGTTATGCACTGCATGCAACTACTCTTCAAAAATGGTTGGCTCTTCAATGACTAGTTCTTCCCCTATATTTTGACTTCCAGCCAAACATAGTACCACCAATCTTGCACTCTATCACTGTCCACTTCCATGTCATTGGGTCCTTCTGCTTGTTGTGACCCTTTCTTACAAGAACTATTTCTTTTTGATGAAGTAACAATATGTGTTTTTTCCAAGCTACAACAAGGGGGTGGCTCTTCACCGTTGTTTTCACCCGAGCATTGTTCATTTTTAATATAACTTTCCCTTGTCTACATATTACTTTAAATATGCTACTTTGTTTCATAACAAATAGGAGTATTTAAACTCGTTTTTATAATTTATATGGCTTTTGGTTTATAAGTTTGTTCACAATAATACTTTAGGTTGTACCTTTCTAAGTCATTTTGTTTTAAATTAATGTAGGAGCATCCCACATGCATTTTAATTCACAAATTGGTGCATGAACCTTGAAGGAATTCAAACTCAAATTTTAGGATTTGGACATATCTATATTCCCAATGAGTGCATCCTTTTAAAGCTCTAGATGTGCATTTTCTTGAATTATGGGAACAAAGGAAACTTTGTTTAAACACTTAGACATGGATTCATGGAATAACATAAACGGGGAATGTAGAGAATTGCACGTATAACTTACAGAATCTCAGGTGACTCGATTTGGGTCCTTAAATTGTTCGTAATTCTTTGGTATGTGTTATATTTTTTACACAAATACCCCCATGCATGATTTATTGTGCTAGGCACAATAGTGGGGTATACCACAAGCTTTACATATTGTATTATAACATTATAAATAAATATTATACTAAAACATATTTTTGGTTTTCCTAGTTTTTGGGTTTCCACTGTAAAATATTTGTGTTAATGTTTGTGTGAATGTAATATATTTTTAGCAATCAAATCTATAAGGTTGAAACCAACATTAAAGTGCATTTTCATGGTGATTAAGTTCATTTCCTATAAATGTTGAAAACAATGTCAAAATGTAGTTTTGCAAGTGAACTATGTGTGTTTGAATTTGATTAAAGCAAATAAAATACATGGGAATTGTGGCCAACCTTTAAAAAAAAAAAAAAAAAAAAAAAAAAACTACGAACCTACGTGTATATTTTTTATATCATTTCTGAGGAATATTTGGCATGTGTTTTAGACACGAATCATAGCCTTTTTGAACATTGTGTAAAAAGAGGGCAATTTTTGCATACATTTTCATAACAACAAATTTTAGGTTTCAAATTGGAAATTTTGAATTGTAGAGACATGGAGAATGAAAAAACACACACTTTCCAATTAGAATCACTCAATTTAGTTAAGAAATGAACCACGTGCATGAATTTTAATGAATACAATTATTTTTTTACAATTTTAGAAAAAAATGTAAAAAATGTTGATTTGCCAGAATCGATATAGGTGAATAGAGGCATTAAGAAATCTAAGACATGGGTTTTGTTGGCAACATAAAAAATTATTAAATTTAAGTCTTAATTTCTCAAAAATACACCTATACAAATTTTGGAGTGTGTTTTTTCTAAATCCATTTCATGCAAATTTCCCCCTAATTTTAACAACATACTTAAGGTTTTGAAAAATTCAATGTTTTTAATGAAATTTTGTAAACCCTTTTTTTTGTTGGCTGACACATGGGATTTGAACCCAGAACCTATGGGGACTTAACTCCTCAAGATCAAGGTGATTGTCAATCAAGCTGCCCCCCGTGGGAAAAATTTTGTAAACCTTATTAATATGAAAGGGTGTATTTAAATTTGTACAATTACAATACTTAATAGGATAAAAGCCAATGAGCATACGCATAAGTATGAAGTTTTTGAAGTACCAAAGGGCCTTTGATCTCCTTCGATTTGGTTTTATGCAACGTTGGTTGTTGTGGATTTCAAATATATATGCATGAATTATGGGAATATAATGAGGCTCAAGAGCATTGGCCATTAACTCAATAAATTTTCAAATAATCGAAGTGGAAGTATTTGTTATGAAATTTAATGCGGTAATAAAGTAAAGCATTTGTGATTTCATTGTATTATAGTGATTTGTAAATTGTTGTGGATATTCCATTTTTTTGTCGGTCCAAAAAATCTCATTATATTATCATGCCAAAAGTTACATCAATATCCAACAAAGCTTCAGCATCACTAAGCATCACAGGCTTGGGAGCAAACAAGAGCATAGCTCTACATAGGAGGAAGCTTGGAGAAGAGCCAAGACAGATGGTGTCTTTGGTTATTTTTGGCACAAAAGTAAGAAAAAAAACAAGATTCATAAATGACATCATGGAGGAGGATTAGGAGGGAACGCAGGAGGTGCATCAAAAATAGCTGCTTAGTCAGGCATATGATAGTCAATGTGCTCCACTTGGATTTCTAGGGCTCGGACGTGGTTGTTGGTGCGTCGATGTTGAAGCCAAAGACTTTCCAAAGCATCTAGAGTCTCGTTCTGCATGTACCGAAGGTCGTTGATGTAGGCTACAAGTTCATTCCTTTCCTCATACCGATGCTTTCACATAGTATCTAAATTGAGTTGTATGTTCTCCAATTGGGTCGTTATCGAATCCAGGGTGACCGGGGCATCCACCTGGCCCGGTGAGAAGGCTCGGGAAACAACCATGGTTGTCACTGAGTGTTGGATCTTTGTTGACACAAATTCAGAGTTGGGCTCCCCAGATGGCTACCTCTCCTCCACGTGGTGACCAAATCCTTCCCTTCTCGCTCGACCTCTCTAACGAGGCATGCAGCTAGAACCACCACCCTAAGCTGCTCTGTAACTGAGAGGAACCACCATGAAAGGGAAAGAGCCTAACACACAATTTAAACTATAGTGTTGAACAGAGACATTGCTTACCAAATCCGAGCCTTCAGAAAGCTCAAGGATATTGGGGGCAAGCGTGCGCGCTGAAACCTCCCTCATAAATCCATAATATACTTTGCCACAGGAAGACATTAACCAAGTAGTCGGGTCCTCTGAGCTCCTCCCGAACCTAAACCAACAACTCTCGGCATGTTCTCCTTCGATCTTCAAGACCGACACTATATCTACTAACCAGATATGAAACCAAACATTTACATACATATATTCTCCACCCACCACGCAGATACCAAGCCCCAGACCTTACGTTGTAGCGCTCTCAACAGTGAATTCAACTCCAGGATCCCAAGGCCAGGGATGAAACCAGAACAAACTCCACACACTCCCGTGGTTGCATACCTCACCCTGCATAGATGCCTCAATCCACGACTCTCACCCAACACTCTCTCACCATCACCCAACAACTACAGATAACCACACGTCGTCCCATCAACCTTGTTATAATGTTTGTGTGAAGAGCGGGGTTTGTGTTCCAATGGCTTATTAAGACAAGCGTGTGGTGCCCCTCCTGGATCCACAGTTCGATGCGCCTCCATTTGTCCTACCGAAATAACACCCCCATCGAGGAGTTGTGGATATTCCATTAGAACAATAACAAATCTATTAAAATAATTGAAAGTTATACTAGGAAGGTTAATTTTCCATTAGATCTCAAATTCTTCAATAGATTATTTTGTGCTTAAATGAATGAAATAGATGGAATGAAAAATATAGAAAGAAAAAAAATAAATACACACACATAATCCACAATAGGCATAAGTTTTACTTTGGGAAACCCTTATGGCAGAAAATCTAGCTAGAATGTGAGGTTATTTTGCTCTCTTTTCTCATGTATGAAAATTTGCGAGTACAAAGGAAGTGGTACTCTCTATGGAGTAACATGAGATCCATGGGTTGTAAAGCTACTAGAACCTTATTCCCCTTTGTTAAAATCTCTAAATTCTCACTTGTAATTGCTCCACTAAACTATAGAACAAAATATAATAGCATATAATGGAACTCCTACTCCTCCTAGCAGCCCCATATTTAACATACCCCAATAGCCAACTAGGGGTGAGGTTTGACTCCTTGAACCTTCAACTAGATTAACAATTTTGGATCTTCTAGAGTCCTCTTGAAAGTTCCATGTGACTAGCCCCATTTTCATGAGTAATAGGGGTTGGCATGGCATCATCTCATACCATGGTAGTTGTCATGCTAGTTCAACTTGCATTGTTCATGACTCTTGAATACGAACTCTGATTAATGTAATTATTGCACCTTTGAAATATATTTGCATGTAGATGAATGTTCCAAGGTTCCAATCTAAAACACAAATGTTTTAAGCCCAAAATATTCCATTTTATACCTCAAAATAGCATTTGAAATTTGTAAACCCCAATTCTCCAAACTGGGACCCATTGTTAAAATTACCCCGCAAGTTTATTCCTTCAAGTTTTTCCACACTAAAATCATCAAGAAAGATGACAAATAATATATTGATCCCATCATAAACAATTTAGTTCGTGTGAATTTGATCATGGGAATTTATGCACTGCATCAAGCATTAACAAAGATAAGGTTACAACTCCACGAAAAGAAGAATATGAGATTTTTCTAATTTATCTGAGAAAGATTTATTCCTAATTATGAATAGGTTTTCGCTAATGCTAGTTGCTTTAGCAATAAGAAATTTTTGGGAGAGTATTTCTCGGTGAAGGCAATGCCAAAAATGCATTAGTCTATTTATGGTACTGGGTGCGAGAATACTCAAGAGTAGAAATTACGAGAATATAGAAGATATAGTGATATAAGTGATTATAAATTAGAGAAATTAAAGAAACATAAATGGAAGAGATGAGAAGATAAATTGAAGAGTTAGAAGCCATATGTTGGTAATGTTAGATATATTAAGAATGTTGGAGAAAACAATTAAGAGTTACAAGTTAAATTGGAGATTCCAAAAGAGAATAATAACAAAGAGAATGACCTTAGACTCTAAATGATGGGATTCTTGAAAGACAAAGGTAATTTTATAATATAAGTATCTCATTTTGATGATAGCTTAAAGGTTGATGCGTCGATTGATTGAACTCGCAGAGTTGAAATCTACTTTGATTTTGAAAAAGTAGAGGATCCATTTAGAATAACTTTACTAGTGAAAATTGAAATGTCATGTTGCTTTATGGCAGGATCATGCTTAGGAAGATAGAGTTGGAAAAAATGAGGAGAAGATTAGAAATTGGAAGAAACTAGTAAGAAAAATAAAGGAGAAATTCTTATCTACAATCCCACCTGCAAAATTTTTTTAAATAAGTTTGAAATTCAAGGACAAAGGATGTGATTGTGAAAGAATATACTTAAAAATATACATAAATTGGAAATTTGAAATAGTTTGGATGAACGTGAAGATCTAAGAGTAGCAAGGTATGCATATTGCTTGAGATTTATGATTCAAGACTAACTAAAAACTCAGTTATTTCATTATGTAGAAAAATCATTTCATATTACCTTGAAATTTGAAGAGGAGATGGGCGGGAGACAACTGAATGTTATAGGTAGAGGAAATAAAAGTTTGGAACAAGTTTTGCATATGCAGGAGTTGAATATAAGTGACATCATGGTCATAATTTAAGATGAGGTACAAATGCGAAGAAAGGTTAAGGGGGTGGATATATCTCACATTTTATCAATGTGGTAAACAAGGGGATTAGGAGATAGGATGCACAAGAAATTAGAATGATGGTATCAATGAAGCAAAGGAATGCAACTTAGGAAAAATGGTCTTCAATTATATGTTATAATATTTTTAGATACATCACAAGCAAGGAGAAAAACTTATATTTAAAAGAGTAATTTTTTAGCATAAAAAATAATAATTTGTATTATAAACAAAAATTGTGCCTAAACAAAATAGCTTGATAATACAAAATCTAGGAGGAACAAATCCAACTTGTAAATTTTAAGCACCCTCCCAACCAATAAATCCTCATTTCCTATTCTTTGTGGTTATCTTGAGTTTATGCCCTATCTCTCTCATTGAACAAAAAGCAATTGGTGGAGACCTTCAGTGGTTAGGGGTAGAGGGACTGAGAGGAAAATTTTGTGCAATGTCGACAACAAGTTATAGGTGTATTCTATACTTTTGTATTGTTTTTGTCTAAAAAGAAGAAATTCATATTTCCTATCTCCAATTTGATGTTTACTTAATATATTATATGATTGTGCATTGAGTTGTTGTTTTATTTCACTTTAAGTATTCAAGTATGCTTTAGATATATTATTGTGCACCCATGGTTGGCTAAATGTGTGCTGGTTTCCAAAGTCATGATTGAAATATGGAGATTAAGTGGAGGGATCTACACCAACCATCATTTTTCAGTCTATGTGCACTAGCCTTTGGACAATAGTTTCTACAGTTTGATTATTTGTTGGGGTTGTGGATTTGAGTTTATTGTCACTGCTCTATTATGGCTCCAACCCTAGCGATAAGGAATAATTTATTTATAACATAATTGGTAACTTCAATGGGGAGAAACTTGTTCGAGTTTCTCTCTCAAGGGTTAATTAGTGACTGTGGGATCAATTTGGCTCTTTGTCATCCTTTCTCGATCATGTATGCTTTGAGGCCCAAGAAAATTCTATATGTTTGTTTCTTTATAAATAGTCATGTATATACATGGGTTTCTTTAGTGAGAGTTGTGTATGGACACATGTTGTTTTGGAAACAATTGCATATAAATCCTAAAAGTTAATTTTTAAGCTTTGTTGAAGAGTTTCATCATTTTCACTTGGTCCTAGTTGTGTGTTGTGTTGGTGTACTAGTTTTGAAAGCAATTAATCGTGAATTTTCTTTGTGCTTTGCATAAGAACTCTTCCTTTTATTCTGGGGTTTAGCTCTTCCAGGCCATTAGAGGACTAGTTGTGTGAATGATTTATTTTTTATTTGGCTAGTGATTCTTCTCTTTCAATGAAATTCTTGAACTCTGTGTTGGAAAGGAATTATATTCTTGCTTACGTGTGAGGTTTGCATGTTTATTTTTGTATAATTGTCTTAAAAATTGAAAAGAAACAAATTACTTGCACTTTCGATTTTTTTTTCTTTAAAAATTGTAGGCATTCACTGTTCCACTTGCATCTTGTTTGCATGGGTGGTCTTATAATGCACTATTTGCATAATTATTGCATTTAGGATTACCTGGAAAGCTTCAATTTCAAAGAGTTAAGTAGTTCCTTTCACATTTCCAAAAATGAAAGGAAAAAATATTTCATTTCTTAAAGTGATTATATAATTTCTCTAAAAAGAAAGAAAAAGAAAAAAAAAATTGCATTTAGTTGTTTCTCTATTATGTTGTCTACATTAGTTGTTTTTCATTGCCTCTAATTGCACTTCATTCACAACAGTCATTTATCTTTGCATTTAGTTGGTTCTTATTTGCATAAAAGAATACCATTGCATTGTACAGTGGTATATGATTACTTGAAAAGCTTCAATTTCAAAGGGTTACGTAGTTCCTTTCACATTTCCAAAAAGAAAAGGAAAAAATATTTCATTTCTTAGAGTGATTATAGAATTTCTTTGAAAAGAGAGAGAAAGAAAAAAAAATAGATATTTTCATTCGAAGAAATATTACTTCCCTATTTAAGTCAGAATTTTGGTTCCATTTGTTTGGTCATAATAGCATTAGTTGCATTTCCACTACCTTTGACTAGATAACAACTAATTAAAATCAATGCTTAATACTAAAATATACTAGAATTTTTGCTTTGTCATAACAAACCAATAAAACTAGGTTATCTAAGGTAGAGTTAACTGTGTAAAGTCACTCAAATAAAATAGAGAAATTTACTTAAATAATGGATAAGTTCAATTTTGAATAGGTGTTGGCAGGGAAGCTCCTCTAACAAAGGAATAAAGCACTGGGTTTTGTTAGGGTAAGGGAAGAGATATGTCCCCTCTATAGATTATCTTATCATTTTGAACCACAAATGTTGCCCTTCACCATTCATTGCAAGTTGGAAATTTAGTTTCCATTCCTAGGTGACTACACGGGCAAACTTGTGGTACCTAATGCAGTAATTGCATCACTACTACAATGCTCCTAGAGGGTGCCTCACAAAGAAAAGCAAGAGTACTTGCACCGGTTAAGGATGTTTCAAAAGGTCAATGTAACTACTTCTTGCACCTTTTTTGGTTCGTTTCAGTGTTGATGTTTGAAATTATATTACTTCAGGCATCAACGACTCGAACCTCTCGACAACTAGTGAAAAGTAATGGGAAAATTTCCCAAGGTTTAAAGCCACACTAGGAGAACTAAGTCCACGTCAAGCCTAACACAATTCAATCCTCTTAACTTCGTCAAGGAAATCACAACTCACAAGGAACAATCCTAAATAAGATGCAATAAAATTAGATGGTAATCTATCCTCTTTTAAGGTGAAATGTTTCATCATTAAAGTGCCTCAATCGATAAAAGCAGGCATTATTATAAATGCTATTTTCATTCTTGCATCCTTAATAGTAATTGCATTCTTGCATTCTTAATTTTCTTTTTTTAGTATTTGCAAAATTAAAATGTGATGTTAGGTGAATGTAGAAAATGTAAGAGAAAAACAAAAGTGATAAATTTATAAACAAAATATTTGAAGCATAAAATATAACAAGCAAAGAACTATATGGAAGCAAGCATTATTATAAATGTTAGTTTCATTCTTGTATAGTTTTTTTTCTTTCTTATTTTTTTTCGTATTTGCAAAATTAAAATGTGATGCTAGGTGAATGTACAAAATATAAGCGAAAAGCAAAAAGGTATAAATTCATAAACAAAATATTTGAAGCATGAAATATAACCAGCAAAGAAATATATGTACAAGGAAATGGCATAACACACTTATAGAGGAGTTGAATGAGATTTGAACATTACAATAAATAAGAAATAAAACCAAGATGCCAAAAGAAAAGATGAGATGGGATATGGACCAGCAAAGAGCTTCTTTATTGTTGCCTCAAGAATTAAAATACACAACTCTGCAAATCAATATGGTAAATGCATGTGGAGAGGTGAGTGAACCGTAGTCAAGTTTAAGTCAAGTTTAAATGAATTATTGGCCAGAAGTGTGATCATGTTCCGCAAATCCATCCGTTACATGATTAGTACCAACAAAATGATAAAGACTCATGGAAACAATGTAGAAAAACCAAATGAATACTTTCATCCAGCCATCGTTTCATGAATCTCCACCTTCACTTCCTTGGATGCACTCAAGAGGAAACATGCAACCAAAAAAGTTCATCATACATGCATAGAAATACATGTAAGAAAAATAATTGAGAAAACAAGAATATAATCCTCTCAAACTAGCAAAATCCTCGCTTAGAATTTCGACAACATTTTGGTGCAAAAACTGGGGATCCTTTGTACAGAATGGCTGCCTCCTCCAATGATTTTGCTATTGTTGATGAACTGCCTCTTAAAAGATTGAATCGATCATTGGATGGTCTTGGGAAGTTAGGTTTAAATTAAAATTAGAGAGAGCAGTCATTGCACACATAAAACACCCGAATCATATATTTATGTTACTCTATATCTTTAATCACACGAATACATCACAATATTTATAGTGCTACTAAGATCCAACCACTTCTAAATATGAATAGGGAGATTGAGATATTCTCTCAACATTCACCTATAGATCTGCAACTAATTCTAATATGAGTATGGAAGAATTATCTTCCAATATTCCCCCTTAATTCTTACATATCATAACAATAAAAATTATCTTCGTCTCACTGGTCTTCATCAGCAACTCTACCTACTCTGCGGTCTTCTGGATTCTGCTCTTTCTTTCTTCACATCTTCGAGCTTACCTTCCAGCCCATTTAAATTACACCTGCTTCTGACCAGCAATGCTGAATTTGTAATATTAAAAAATTCTTAACACCCCCGAAGAAGAGTCTCGACACTGAACTACCCTATTGAAATATTTCCATCTGTGAAATAACCCCAAAAGATAAATTTCAACATTCGTATAGGAAAATATTCTAGGTACAGAATATGATCAACAATCAATCCTACAAAGTGACCTTTACAAAAATATAAACTTAAACCCCACACTATAATGATATATTCTACATACATCTGTTGTTCTTGAAGCCCCGAGGAACAACAAGCCCATCATATTAACAAACGAAGAACATAATAAAAGTAATGATGCATTCTCTTGCCGCCAAAGAATTTTGAGAACCACTAACTTATAATTTATACCACTGGAATCTAAACACCAAACTCTAACAGCAGTTATACACAAAAACCTTGCTATGTTATGGGTAAAACTAACATGAAACACATATAGTCACATAGATGATGAAAGAACTTTATGAGGCCTTACTACCCATGTCCATAATACGTGCTCAAGGAGTTTTCTTATAAAAACCATTGTTGGCATTGAATTTTGTGTTGCTAAATCCAGACCCCGCTTGGGTTCCATAGCCACCACCATAACCTGAACGATAGGCGCCATTGGTTTCAGAACATCCATTATAGCCCGACTCGAATTGATCACCACCATTGTTGTGAAGGTGACCTTTGACGAATTGAAAAATCTCTCAGAAGCTTTAGCCTTTATGAGTTCGAAACTGACAGTAGGCCAAAGTAACAAAACCGTCGTGGATGACTGCATCGAACTCTTCGAATATAGTTTCTGTCAGCTTAACGAGTCTCTTGGGTCTTTCCTGACAATGTACAGACTTGACTCAACGTGGCTCTCATGAACTAGGAGGCTTGCATCCAAGGAGTAAAGGGGATTATTTCAGAGAATCCTACGCTATCGGTGCTGCAAAAAATCTCAAACCTTCTCAACAACTCTCTTGCAATGATCAACACTATTTCTCCACCGCACGTCGACTAATTCTGGCATGTCCTCTGCCGGCGAATCGTTACCAGTCGAGGAGGGTTTCCCATCGTGGTTGTCTCCAGCTAATCGTCAGCTTCTTGAGACCCCAGCAGTGGGCAATGGCATATGAGCAGCTGCAGTGGTGGCCAAAGATGGAAGCAGGAATTTCAAGTTGATCACCGAAGCAGTGAACGCGACTCCGAGCAGAAGTAATGGGAGAACTAATAAAAATAAAGGACAAATACACAAAAAAACTTTCACCCATAAAATAAACTATCTACTCTTCTACAGCAGTGGTTTGACAATCATTGCTCTCACATCTTTCTGGCTATCCCGTGAGGGATTTAAGCCAGTAGAGGCTCTGATACCAAATTAAAATTAGAGAGAGCAGCCATTGCACATAGAAAACACACGAATCATATATTTCTATTACTCTATATCTTTAATCACACGAATACATCACAATATTTATAGTGCTTCTGAGATCCAACCACTTCTAAATATGAATAGGTAGGTTGAGATATTCTCTCAACATCCACCTATAGATCCGCAACTAATTCTAATATGAGTATGGAAGAATTATCTTCCAATAGTTTAATCCATGACTAGGAGATATGAGTTGCAACTGTTAACTGTTTTGGCAACTTTTGGAACTTTCTTTGCTCCCTCAAGCAATACACAGAGCCTCATTATTTAAATATTCACCTTCATGAAAATACCACCTATCATGGCAACCCACTACATAGTCTCTGCAACATATGTTTAAATATGGATGGCCCTCTGTAAAATTATCCAATTCTATCATACCCAGTAGAGAGTTAGATGCCATACCTAGCCAACGCAGCCATGGAAAGTAAGGTTTTGTTAACATTGCTACTGTAGAGATATAGTCGCCTAAGAGTTCCTCTGACCACCCCATCACTGTCAGTTTGATTTCTCTTGAAACTCTCAACACTCTCTATATTGTCGTGCATGGGTGTTCACTGTCTTCATCAGAGCAAGAACTGTCTTATGCAAAGACTCTAGGTATCTGGTTTGGTCTACCATGATTGCTCCTCTAGTCCATAAACATCTTCCCTCTCGTAAAATTTCAATTATTATTTTTTTCCTCGAAGCATGGGAAGACCTTGAGAAATTCAGCCATCGATAGAATTTATAGTTAACAACCCCAACCTTGCACGATTGCTTAATCCCTCGAAATAGTAGAGGCCTTCATGGAAGAGCCACCGTTGAATTGAAAGGAAAACATTATTGAGAATACCACTATCGTTGTTCATCTAGATCGACGATGACGACGTCCTTTGGTGGTCTATGAATCTTCAAACGAGTATTTCAGTCAGTGTATAAGCCCACATTCACGGATGCACATTGGACTTTGATTGTATTGGAGTTGGTAAAATAATTATAACACAAAAAAGTACTAAGTCTTAGCTAGAGAGAATAAACTTTGAATATATATAATTTGAGTGGGCCTAATGGTTAAGAGTATGTGTTTCGTTTTAAGAAGTCACATGTTCAAAACTAGAGGGGTAAAGTATGTATGCCTTTGTAGACTTAGCAGTGAAATCGCTACCCTAGGTGGATCCCTTGTCCCACAGACAAAGGGGGTCTCATACACCAATTTAGTGTATGGCTTGGCCATGACCTTAAAATTGGATAATAATAATAATAATAGTATATATAATTTCAGCTAAGAAAATCTTGTCCATTGTTTGAGAATTTGATGTGTTGTCTTTTAAAATAGAGACTAAGCTCTTTTTCTTTTTTTTTCCTTGAAGAAAGGGAAGGGTCTCTTTTTTCTTCGATCACATAAAAAAATTGTATGACATGTCATGTCATATTTATACAAACATAAATGGGAAACATATGTATGGAAGTATTGTACATTTTGGAAGTGTGGATTGAAAGACGAGAGCGCAAAATGTGTATGCTTGAGGCGAGATATTTTAGTCTAGCCAAGACAAAATTGTTAACGCAGACTGTCATCAACACTTGGGTCATCATAATCCCAAGCTTTCATTCAGAAGGCCCTTTATCCACTTTGCTATATTCTAGTGTCTGGACCTAATCACTCAAAGTGAGAATATTAAAAGGTAGTTTTATGGGTTTTTACTTTGGGATTTTATAGTTGCATGCTCTATGTTTATGGTCAATCTCACGGTAGTTTTATTGCCATTTTGAGTTTATAATCCAAGGTAGTTGAGTGATCAATTCATCAATCCAAAAGGCTTCACAAACTTTCACCAGAAAGTGCAAAGTCGTCTCCCCAAAGGCATAAACTAAACAACACCAATTTATTAGAGCCAATGTAACCAAATCCTACAAAAGTAAACCTTCTTCCGAATGGACCACTAGTTGAGGAAGATCTTGAAGCAGAAGGGCTTCTTCTTGATTTAGAAGGTCTTGTTCCTTTTTAAAAATTGTTCCCTTCAAGTTCTCTTGAAAGTCTTGATCAACCTTAGATTGAATATATCCCTAACACCTCAAATTTTACATCAATCCTTTAACATGAATGGATACTCTAATTGTGTCTTTAATGGGGACTCCTCTTAAGAGTGCTTTAAATTTTTCTCCTTTTTTCTAAATGTCCAACATGAGTATCTCTAGTAGTTTTGCTAGTACTAGGGCCATTTAAACCCTGATTTCTACTACGAAAGAAAGGGACTTGATCCTCCTATCCCCACCACCCAAATGGCTAGTACAATCTCTCCATTCATTGGTCCAACCCGTACCCCTAATCCAAGTAGGGGCACCCAACCTATGGATTCCCATGCAATGAATGATTTTACTCTTGGAACGCCATTAGTTTGTATTCATACAATCTCATCTATATTTTCCTTTAATTTTCCCTTATATATTTCTAAAATAAGAGTTCTTTAACTCCTCTTCGGGGTTTCTTGTTTGGTGGAGGACATATTCCTTCCTCAAACCCCTCTTTACGAAGTGGTGATATTCAATTTCCAAGTTTTTTTATAAGGGGGAGATCCTTTCCAAGGATTTGCAGGTTACATGGGTAGGATAATTCCACCCTCGAGTGGTTCGACTAGTAGTGTTATGTTTTTGTTAATTGATCAGTAGGGTAGTTTTCCCTATTTTAGGAGGCCGACAAGGTCCAATATTTTTTTCTAACTTTTGGAACCCCATGCAAGGGAATTTTCCTCAACCTTTCCCAAACTTATGAGAATCCCACCAATGGATGTTTCCCTTCCTTTTTCGAGGGTTATAACGCTTTAATATTAACTCAAAATATTTTGCAAACAACCCTTGGCAACCCGATGCAAGTCAAAATCCAAGGTTTCCTTTTCTAGGCTCTAGCCAATTGGGAGGTCCCCCTTTTGGGAGTTGGAACCCTATTTCTCAACCATGACTGCTATTTTTGGCAGCTTTGAACATGCTAGATCTTTTGAAATTGATAAATTTTCATATGTGTTATAATCAAAACCAACCCACGATCCCAAACAAACTTCCTTTTGATATCCTCGAGTTTCAATAAAAGTCTAGTGAAGAAAATGCTCGCCATATTACTACTTTTCATCTTCAGTGTTCCTCAAACTCCTTAATTAATGATACGATCAAGTTGAGGTTCTCTCAACCACCCTCATGAGATTTGCAACAAAGTGGTATATCGAGTTGAAAGTGGGTTCATTTGTTATGATCCTTGCACCTTAAAAATGATAAGAAAACAATAATTACAAACCTCTTAAAGTGGGGGACCTACTTTTATAACGAATACAATGTACATGACAATATTTTTTTATTCTAAGAAATAGTCCATAGCAAATCATTTGTGTCTTCCTCTTTCTTAGAGAGTGCATGTGCAACAATATTTTGTTTTCTCATTTTGTGGATAATTTCAAAGTCATAACCCAACATCTTTGTGACCCAATTTTTTTGCTCTTATAAAGATAGTCTTTTATCTAAGAAGTACTTAAATTTTCATGATACATTTGTACTTTGAAGCATCTTCCTATTTGGTATGGACACCATTTATTAACTACATGTAGTATGGCCAACATTTCTTTTTCATAGATGGGCCTCGGTAAGTTATTTCCTTTAAGTTCATTGCTCTCAAAGGAAAGGGTCCTTCCTTCTTGCATCAAAATTTCCCCAATGCCGTGATTTGAGGCATCACACTTCACAACGAAGATTTTTGTGAAGTTAGGTGTTTCCAATATTGGAGTTGCACACAGAGCCTCTTTAAGTTCTTCAAAAGCTTGGGTTGCTTCTTTAGTCCAAAAAAATGCTTCCTTCTTCGATAATTCTTCTAGAAGGGCTGCTATAGAACTCTTCACAAACATGCGGTAATATATTTTCAATCCTTTCCCAAAGTGTTTTGGGACATTAGGCATGCACCAAGGCACGCTAACCAAGATTTTTTTGTAATATATGTTAAACCTAGCATGTGAATGTTAGTAATTAGATGTTGAATATGAATTTAATGAGCTTGTAATTTATCCATAACTGAGGTTGGAGGAATGACTTTGTTTTTATACTACACAGGAAAAAAAATGGACAACAAAGCCCATTTCCAGAGCAGAGAAAAAACTTTACAATACCAAACAATAAACATCAATGTATTTCAAAATAATGCAACAAAGAATAATTGTACACCTCTTCAGTGTTATCACTTCTTCCGAATGATGAGCTACAACATATTCTTTTTATCATGCATTCTCTCTATCAAACACATCATACATGTTTGTTATTGTTCCTTATTTCACCGCCTTACATGTATCCTATTTTTCATATTTCATATTTTCATTTTCTATTTTTTTTTTCCAAAGAAAAAATTAAACTCTTTATATTCATAAAAAGTTAACTATGTACATGCAACTAAGCATTTCTTGGTATTAATCTGTGCTCTCCTAAAAAACAGCCGAAAAATTCAACCCATCTTCAAAAGCCCCATCCAGTTAAAGGATGAGTTTGATCAGAAACTTCCCATATTTTAGGGAAAAACCACCTACTAACCATCGGTCTAAAACCATCATAAACACACAGCATATTCCCGGGCCTCCTCTTATGAGGAAAAACAACCCAAACAGGAAAACGTTGTGTGATGCAAGAGCAATAACAAAAGCAGTTTTGTTTCTTTGTCCACATATGAGCTTTATAATTCTACATAATATAAGGAGTTTTTTGCACGAAAGTAAAATAATTTACAACCAGATGTTGTTGAAATAAGCAGAAATAGATGCTAAAACGAAGAATATAAGAAAAAGTAGGATGGTCCAAAGCCATAGAGCCTTCCGGCCCTATTTCTCGTGTCCTCCAACTGCCCTAATCTTGCTATAAACCCTCCTTAGAAAGGAGGTCTACAGCGGCATTTCTTTACCTGTAAATATGTCATAAATCAATATAAGTAAAATGAGTCTTCAAAAGCCAACATTTTTCAAGGATAGGACTTAAAATATAATTTGAACAAACAAATTCCTTATTGAAACATTTTATGATATTGAGCGAATCCCCAAAAAATTGAACTAAGGTAATTTCTAGGTGTGTGAGCCAACATAGGAGGAGATGTAGTGCTTTGATCTCAGCATAATTGTTTGAACCCTATCCAAGTCCGATAGAGGCTTCTAGCCTCTGGGCCTAATTTAAATGGATAGCAAGTCTAGCCCCACACATGTTCGCTGGGTCGGAGGCATCATTGAAATACACCTAGGGGATGTCTCCCCTGATCCGCTCAGGAATGATGGTCCTTTTCTTCGTGATGGGATCTTGATTTGGCAATAGAGCATAAATAACCACCCCTTCATGAGCGATAAGATGATAAGGAATATCTTCATTTCTGAAGATAGATCAATTTCTAGTTAGCCATATTCCCCAGGAGATTAGCAAGGGGATTGATTTTGATTTCTCTATCTGGAAGTTGTTCCATCACGTCTACCAGGCCTCCTTGACCGTGAGACCTCTCCATTGATGTGTGCACCCAACCAGTGAATGGAAAGTGTCCCGTACCTTTATACTGAATGAGAAGCTCAAAACCAAATGAGCCACATATTCAGATTCAAGTTTACATAAAGGGTACCTTTTCGGACCCTCCTTTCTTCGTTTCTGCAGGTTGTCCTAGGCAGGGGTCTTGTTTTCCAAGAAGCACCATAAGAAGAGGCGGATATTTGCAAGACATTTCATATTCCAGAGAGGTTTATACCACCACTCGGGCTCCACCCATCCTTTCTTCCCCATGAGGTGTGAGTAACCAAACTTAGGAGAGTAGTTACCAGATGGAGCCAATGCCCATCTGAGAATATCAGGCTCATCTCGAAGGCGGACATTAGTCCTATGGAGTTCGTTAGTGTAGTGGTTCCATGTCTCGAACCAAATTGGGTCTAACTAAAGGTCAGCCCTCGATTTCTAGCCTTGTGTCCAAATTGATGTTGCTTCCGATTTTTCAGCTTGGTTTAGGAATAGAAGGCCTTTTATAGCAAGGTGGACTCTGTAGACCTCGAGAAGGGAAAACCCCGCATTGCAGCCAACCCACAGGTCCAGTCCCACTTTGATCTGTTGCCCATTTCCTACCTTCCAAACCAACCCCTCTTCGATCAGTTCAATGGCTCAGAGAGTGGCCATCCAAACCACCGACCCTCCCTTTGATTTCTTTTACGGGCTTCTCACCCAGTCAATGATAGATCTAGGGTCTGTTAGCCACCTATAAAATTTGTCATATCAAACGGTGGCTAAAACATTTTCGGAGCCTTCAAAAAACAGTTTTATTGCCAAAAAAAATATGTTATCTCTTCAAGCCTCTTGAAGACATCATACCTTTGTTCAAAATCTTCAATTCTGTTTCCATTCTTAAACTCTGAAATTATGATGATTCCATATAAAAATACTGCTGCAAAATCCATTTGTCCTTTTTCCTCCACCTAAAAACTAACCTTCATTTTACTTCTTTGTTTCCCATGAAATTCCTCCATTTTTCATTTTTCCCTCATTTCCTCTTTATGAAACCCCCTAACGGAGTTTAAAACTCATTTTTCAACTCTGCCGAAACCCCCAATTCATTGGAAAAACTTGGAAAATTTCACAAAAAATACGTTTTTTACTACAGACTTAAACCTCTTTGGGCTAAGTCCCAACCACTTCCCCACATGTGCCCACGCCTTAAGAACCAAGCGCTGGACCCGTCGAGCGCTTATCACATCGGAACTTCTGAACAAATGCAAGTATTTTTGTGTGTAAACATTGAAACCTCCGATTGCGATGGCCCGATCGCGCAATCGCATCGACCATTCCCCGATCGCGCAATCGCATCGGCCATTCCCCGATCGCACCCTCACATTAGCCCATCTCCGATCGGAAATTCCCGATTCATTCCCCACCGTTGATCTGGTCCTCAGATCAACGGTCTGCATCTAATCGCATCGGAGATATTCGTAACACCCTCCCTCTTTCCTCTTCCGATCATGCGATCCTCTGATTGAATCTGGATCGTCCACGTGTCCAGATCGGACGGTCCCAGATATTTTCCCTCATGGTTTCATCGCCCTCTGCCTTCCACCAAGAGGATTTTAACGCATAATCCCCACCGTTGATCACTGCACGATCAACGGTTCCGACTTATTCTTCCCTCTACTCTCATTTTGACCTCCTCCAACGAATCCCCACCGTTGGATGATGCCATCCAATGGTCACGCTCCTCCCCATGCCTTCTAAGTAGTTTCACCAAATAAATCACAGGATTTCTTAAATAAATTGTGTTTTGCAGGTGATTAATGGTTTTTTTCCATTATATTGAAGAAAAAGCCAAAGGCCGGGAATGATGATTCTCATGCCTTCGATTCATTAAAAGGAAGCCATCCAGGGTTTCAATTTCCATGTCTCGCCAATGCTTCATGGGCATTGATGCCTCACAAGCCCTGCGCAGCACTGCACATCAACAAGACACAGTGAATAAAATCACAATCAAAGAGTACCAGTGTTGAAGATAGAATACAACAGAATAGAAGATTGAAGACGAATTTGTGGGGATTGCGGCTAAGAATGATTATCAAAAGCCTAATCCTCCAAATTAAAACACAGTCAAAGGTAAATCAAAAGGTGTTTATCAGATAGAAGGCCTCCATCGCCACATCAGAGGAAAATTGATTCCTCTCAGCTACCACAGTGCCACATGTAGCCACAAGCATTCAATAGAGGCCGAAGTTATTAATCAAAATCAGACATTTGCCTCAGCGCAGCCAAACAGTTAATTCTGCTAAAAGGAACTTAATGCACAAAATATCAGCAGAGTTAGCCTCAAAAGTCAACAAAAGCTCCCACTGAGCTTAAATCTTAAGTGTAACTCAGTTAATACAGATAAACATCCGTAAACTTCTTCATCGAGCCCCTCAAAGGCCGAGAAGCCATTAAGACTGTATTAATTTTTTTGGGAGATCTTTTATCAGATCTCTCCTCCTCATTCTTCTATAAATACTTCTGTAGAAGATGAGAAATGGGGGTTGGTTGCTTGCTTGGTTGGTTGATCACTAGTTGTAATACTGAAACTCTCTGAAATAATACATAGTCTGTTGAAGTTGAAGAAGAAATTGAAGTCTTGGAAGCCCTGATGATGTTGTTGCATCCTTGTTACTGAGAAGGCTCTATCATTGGATCCATGATCTTGGCTATTGGTGAAGTATTCTGAACTGTTTAATGTTTTCTCCTGTTTTCATTTTGTTCCATAATTTCTTACTACAGTAGGTTGAAAGTTTTAGGCTAAGAAATGACTCCTGGAAGCACCTTAGACCTGTTCATCCTTCACTGTTTCATGTTTTCTTCTGCTGAGGTATTTCAGAGTCTTTAATCTCTCTCTTTTGTCCTCATGCTTGTTTATTTCTATGATAGTTCGAATAAGTTGGTTTCAGCATGATTTATGGTTCTCCTTGCTTGTCTCCTGCCACTTAAAGGCTGTTATTGAAGTCTCCCTTTGAAGTATTTCTGTTTATAGTGAGCCAAGGAGGTCTGTTCTGATCTTGCCCTTTGTCCTTGCTTAAACAGTTGTCTTAAAGGTCTTTATAGTTGTAATCATAGATGTGTTAGGTGTTCCCTCTTCTATGACTGCAATTATCAGTGAATCTTTTATGTTTTCTAAGCCATTTGAAATAAAATCTTTGAGGAAATAGGGTGTTCCCCGAATCTTAGATTTCATTTTAAAAGTTGTTTTGAAATCATTATTTTCTTAAAGGTGTGATTTGTAGAATTCATGGTTAGCCCTGTCTATCAAATAGTTCTTCATTGTTCAAATTGTGTTTTCAAATTCCCGTTGTTGAGAATTAAACTACTCTTTCCAAACCATTGATGTCCATCTCATTCCAAAAACCAAAGGATCCTGTGGCCAAGTTAGATTTTCCCTCTGATATCCCATATCCATTGATAAGTTTGTCATGACCTCTTTTTGACTCCATTGCCCAATGAAGCTACTACTTCCTCTTTCTACCTACCTTTCCTAGATCTTTCATATTTTGCTGTGTCAATTCAACCAAACAAATAAACAAACACCTGCACTTAATAACTAGTCTAAAACCAATACTCTAAGCACACAAGATAAACCTTTGCAAACAAACATTTGAGAGATTCCTCTCTAAGAACAGGAGGACAAGATCCTGTAACTCTAAATATTGGTTATGATGTTGCCTTGTCTTTTGATTTGCCAAACTATCAAAACACGGGACACCAACAGGGTCTATGTACTTCCTTCTCATAATCGTGGACCATAAGGAGTCCTTGACCAATATAAACCATCCCATTTTGGCAGCAAGATATTTGACAAAGGATGGCAGCTCCTTGATGCCCCAACCTCCCAACTCTTTGGGTTTAGAAATTTATGACAGGTTTTACAAATTTGCTCCATTATTCCCTTCGGCATCCATTAAAGCAATGCCAAAAAGACCGGGATGGCCATTAGCACTGACTTGATGAGAACTAGCCTACCTGCTCTGGACAACCACTTGTAGCACCAACACTTGATTCTTTTTTCTATTTTGGCCACCATCCACATCCAATCCGTTATTCGGTATGAGTCAGGTTTTAGATGGAACCCAAGGTATCAGAAACTTTCCAAGAGCTGCTAGGTCTCAAAAGGGAGAACTTCGGCGGCTCTCCCGGTGTCTTCCTCCGAGAGTCTTTCGATCATAATGGATGATTTTTGAAAATTCATACTCATACCAGTGGCTTTGAGGAAAAGGTCCAGGGAGGCTTTGAAATGGAGGATGTCCCTACCGCTACTATTGTTGAAGAGAAGGATGTCGTCTACGAACAAAAGGTGTGTGATTATGAGATTTGTATCCACCTCCACTCCCTGTATGTCCCCTTTCCGTTTTGCCTCTAGTATCAATTGACTTAGGCCTTCAGTTGCGAGCAAAAAGAGGAGAGGAGATAGGGGGCATCATTGTCGAAGACCTCTTTCATTCTCGAAGAAAGAGAAGGCAACTCCATTTATTAGCATGTCAAAGCTAATGTCAGTTATGCACCCCATCACCCAACGGATGAAATCATAATGGAAACCCAAGTGGGTGAGCAAGAGTTTGATATACATCTAGCTATTTTTGTCATATGCCTTAGAAAGATCAATTTTGATGATCGGCCCTTTTCGTCTGCATCTTTTCATACTGTTTAAAACTTCTTGGGCCACTTCTATGGCTTCATGGATTTGATTCCCTTCTAGGAACACAAATTGTTCCTTAGAAGTATGCTTTGAAAAGATTGGTTTGAGTCTTTCGGCGATGACCTTGGCAATGATTTTGTAAAGGCAATTGCATAGGGCAATACGATGAAAGTCATCAAAAGTAGCCAAAGAATCCAGCTTTGGGATTAGAGCGATGAATGTCGAGTTCAAGGACTCCGGGATAGTTCCTTTGACTCTTGAATCTTCTACCACCGCAGACAGATCGTCCCCTATTGTTTCAAAAAAATGTTGATAAAATTCAACAGTCCACCCATCTAGTCCCGAGATTTTGTCTCTCTACATGGCCTTTAAGATTCCCTCCACTTCTTCTTTAATAACCGGGCTGGAAAGCATTTCGTGGCTCTCTTCATCCATGTACCCAGGGAAGAGATGTGCCACTTTGACAACTTCTGCAATAGTAATATCTCTACGGTCCTTGTAAAGATTCCTGAAGTGATTCTTCTGCATCAAGGTAAGACCCTCGAAAGAGTTGAGAACGTTGTCATCCTCTAATCTCATTTCCTGAATAGTATTTGAAATTTTTGAGCCCTTAGCATAGTTGTGAAAGAAATTTGAATTTTCATCCCCACAGACAACCAGATAGCCCTGCTTTTTTGTCTCCATTCTTCCTCCCTAATTAAAAGGATTTTTCTTCTTTCTACTTCTAAACCTTTTATGACCTCTCTTTTCTCCAATGTCTCATTTCCGTCTTCTTCTGGTCCTTCCATCCTTTCCAGCTCCTTCCCAATCCATGATAATCTGGCTTCCTCTTCTATTTTCTTTTTTATTGCCCAATATAAGGTGGCCTTCTTCATTCTTTTGAGATTGATCAAGAAGGAATCAGTAACATTGAGTTGGCCTTTAGAGACATGAGGGGACCAGATTTCTTTGAAAAGGGTGTTGTAGGAATCCTCCAAGAGCCATCCAGGATTGAACTTGAACCGTTTGTGAATAAATGCAAGAG